>NQFO01000394.1:0-46137 GCA_003991265.1 Pseudoperonospora humuli
TTTGGCGGAAGCACGGAGTGCGGTGTGTCTTCGTGTGGCCCATAACTGAGATCTGGACACCATCGTCGCCCTTGAGAATTCTTGGCGGCCATGTGGCCTTTCAGCCATCTCTTGATATGCCGCTTGCGAAATTGATCGTCTAGCTCCTCAACGTAATCTTCGTGGGGAGCGTCGGCAAACTCGATGATGTGAATCTCTTCCGTGTCAGGAAACCACTCAAGATAATTGAGTCGAGCGATTGGATCCTCGCGGTCAGCAAACGCGTTCCACTCGTCTTCCGTTGCGTGGCACACACGCAATGTCCCGGTCGGCGGTGGAGGCTGTGTCAGTGCAGCTTCCAGAGCAGCGTTGATGCGATCGATGCTGGAGAGCAGAGGAGTCATTGACGCCGGTGTGACTGCGTCTGTCGCAGCGACAGCTTTATTTGGCGCGCGGCGGTGGTTCCGCGTAGCTAGGTGACGAGTATGAGTTCCCGTTCCCAAAGAAAGCAACGCTCATGTTTCTTTTGTCGTCTTGTCCCAGAATGAGCATCGAGAATGTTCGTCATGTCCGCTCGTCGTCCGCTCAACATCCGCCCAACCATCCCATATAAGAGCAACAAGAGTACCCCTAGACACCCTCAGAGACCGCGAGAATCTAGGATTTCATAACTCAGCCGAGTTGAAATGTCAACTCAGAAATGGGTCTTAGATGATACCGGTATCAATCGATAGTATAAACTTATTGCTCAAGGAGTTGCAGCGCCTTTACTCTTTGTCTTTACTTAGTACAGGCGACAATATATGCCTCTTGGTCATGGCAGCTAAGATAACTATTTGCAAGTAGACCCTACTCATTTCGATTGCTCAAACTTCATGGGCTTCCAGAGTTTCCATCGTAGCAGCGAGAGTTGAGCACTTCGATTAAAAGCGATTAGAGCTCACGTTAAGAAATGCGTATATCTACTCTTCAGATTTTATCCCGCATATTCTGTCCGTGAGGTTTTCGTTTTTTTCTGAAGTGGCACTTCACAATTTGACCGTCAAAGTGTGCAATAGCCTTAAAGCTTGCTTGGGCGCTCACGCGGGGCAATGCCCGAATACAGTGGGTCAATGTGCTGCTCCTCCGACTCAGCATCACCAATGGGTTCCCCGTCCGCCACAAAAAGCGTGCCAACTCGCTCGCCATTGAGGACACGGAGCAACACCCCCTGCTGCGCTTTAGCAATCACTGCCGCACGCACACTACCGCTATCCACTGCACGAATACAAGAGTGTAGTTTGTCTTTCTGTCCGATGGCTCCGACACGGCTCTCAGTAGCAATTGTCTGTTTGTGTCCACGCTGGAACCTTGAGATCAGCTTTTTGTCGTCCTTGGTACCCATGTAGATGCCGTCTACATCCGTGAGTATGATCATCAAATCTACCATCATTTCCTGTGCAAACAATGCCGCGAGCGAGTCATTGTCCCAAGCAATCTTGTTCTCATTAATCAGTGGCGTAGTGCGCCGAGTAATCACGTCGTTCTCATTAATCACGGGGATGATACCCACATCCATTAAGGCGCGGACTGTCCGCTGCAAATTGGCTCGAACTTGCGGTTCCCGAAAGTCGGCATCGGACGCTAGCACCTGCGAGCACGCCAAGTGATACTGGGCGAACAGCATCTCATACAAACTCTGCAAGCCACTCTGTCCCGCAGCAGCACACGCCTTCTCATAGAACTGCGCATTGTCATCCACTTGTCCCCCGAGATGCGACTGCATGGAGCCGGACAACAGGTACTGGCGATGCAACACCATCTTGCCAATGGACACGGAGCCACTGGACACGAGGATGATGTTGTGTCCTCTCATGTGCAGCGCCGCAATCTGCTCCACGATGTTTCCGATCTGCCCCATGGCCAAAAGACCCTCGGGCGAGTGTACGATCTCGGTGCCAATCTTGATGAGGACAGTGCGCGCTCGATGCAGGTCGCGGCCGGATTCCCGCATTTTTAGCTGGTGGTTGATCATGTTGAACGTGGACGTATATTTGGTGGTCCACGTTAAGATGTGATGTAGCGCAAAACAAGGTTTTCGGAGCGCGATGCGCGTATAAAATGAGTGAAACTCATGGAATAATACGTCTACGAAGAAAAGTATACAACCAACGAGTTGCAGTAGACAATGGCAGAAGAACATGAAAAGACAGAGAAGGCAGTGAGGACTGCGAGGAGATGACAAATGGAGCAGAACATGGCGAGATTGAAGCTTATAAGCCCTTCAAGATGGTCTATCGAGAGACCAGGAGTCGGGAATTGTCGTTGATACTCAACCATTTCTTACTGAATCATGTGTTGATAGAGACGCCGAATACGCCGCGGAATGTGCGCTAGACTAGGGAATTCCAACGAAGCTATTGGCATTGCATACAATGATCATTAGCATTGATACTGCGCGAATGCAAAAATTACCTCCAGCTCTCGAGCCAATGCTGTGTTACCAACCCGCACAGATTGGGTCTTGTCGTCTGGATCACCAGCTGTGACAGATGATGCCGACACCATACCGGCAGACATGGGCTTGGTCACCTCGTTGTCATGAGCATAGTAGTGTGCGCGTCCACTAGCAAGGAATGCAGTGAAGGTATCGATGAGAGTAAAAAGCGCAATGGAAGATAAATGAGCTCGTTTAACTTGGATTGACACCGTGGAATTCGTAAAGATTTGGTAAGGAGCGGAGCCCTTCATGCCGTGCAAAACATGTGCAATTTCTGGTCCGGTAATGCTTCTGATTGCTCACTGATGATGACAATTACGTCGATGACCCAATCAACCTGTAGATTTAGTGACAGCTCAAGCTAGTTGCCACGTAGAGAGCTCATTCACTCGCTAGAGCTCGTCAATCGCCTGCAGACGCCGTGTTTGCACAGTTTGATGCATCTCGTGGGCCAGAGACTGCAAGAAGCGCAGTGGCATGCCGCGGGCGATGAAACCTCGATACACGACTTGCTCCTCATCTACCAGGCCTTGCTGTTTGCGCAGCTCAGTGACCGCGTCTGTCAAGATCGTCTTGTCGTCGTCGTCAATCTCCTCGTCCAGCGGGTTCAATGTCTTGAGCAAAAATCTGAACAAGGGCACTCAAAATTGCGTTAGTAAGAGACTAGAAGCAACAGGAAGAGCAGTTTAGACGGAGCGTACGAATAAAGATCCTCGACATGAATGTAGTTATCACGGAACCGCGACACGCTGGCAACTTGGTCGTAAGACCAGTCAATGATCTTATCGAGGATCTCTTCATTCGCAAACATGGGGTTGAACGCAGCCAATTCGACATCAGTGAGGCCAGGAATGACCGGAAGAGCTTCCTTGTCTTCTTCCTCATCGTCATCGATCGGCTGATTATCATGTTCCTCCTGCAATGCCACAAATCGCGTTTACGAATGAGTTGTAAGAGTGCAACAAGATCATCCACACACCAGTCTTCGCTGTCTATCAAAGTTTGCATCCAGCACTTCATCATGTTGGTAGTTGATTCCTTTTGCTTCCTAAACATCAAAAGACGCAAGAAATTGCTAATCTGTCGATCAAGTTTCATGCAATATGCTCATTCAAGTACCTCTGTGGTGTACTCTGGTCGCTCATGATCGCTATTTGTCAATGGCAGCCTCTCATCAGCTGAATCAGAGTCACGCAAGACAACGTCATGCACTCGATGGTCTTGTTCCTCCAAGTCACGTTGCTGCAAGGACTAAAGTAAAGACGTTGCATAGAAGCAGAGCAAGGATCGCATTAGTCACAACATAAGCACTTGCACTTGTCACAAGAGAAAGCAACCACCTCAACCAGCGACTCCTCCTTTATGTCACTTTTCTTCGCGTCGGAGTCGTCACGCCAATTTGACACTTGGACGTTTTTCATCGATAGTTGTGCATGTGTCTGCTATTATGAAACGAAGGTAAGAATGGTCAAAGTGTCTCTTATCTCATGACGAAATATCTCTCAACCTGCAGCATTACACTCCACACGAGAGTTAAACAAACGCGCAACATTCTTGACTCGATCTAATATACGACAGAAAAGATCGAAGAGACGTTGTCACTCATCTGAGAACAGAGTCAGTAAAGCCTTCATACGATTGCATTCGTCCAGCAGTCATACATTGTGCGGTAATAAGAGCAACTTCAAACTTATGTTTCTTAATGCGGGGGAATGGGCTTAAGTTGATCTGCGAGCGTTGCCTGACGTAAGTGCGGCCCAGTCATAAGTTGCTCAGTCAGATAATGATGGTGATGCCATGATATGGTGCTGCAATCAAATTGACAGCGAATGGTACCCCACGCATCGTCCTCAAGTCACGTGGTGCAACTCAAAACGCTTTCACGACATGGGCGTTTGTTTGTGCATCTGCTTGTCTATTTGCCTTATAAGACGCTTTATCAAGCACAAGGACATCCACGAATAATAAGACAAGTGGGAGATTGTCAAGACCAACGACGACGTCTTTCTGCTGTTCAAAAGTGTAGTAGAGATGGAAGACTACCGTCAAAAATGGCGAAACAAGTTCGCAGTAAACTGAAGAGGACGTACATTTCCTTATACAATGGTCTCGCCCACCTTCTTAGCAGCTTCTTGCAGCGACTGTAGCTTCGCCATCTGCTCTCCATCCAGCAGCTGCTGATCCTCCGCCGACAGCTCCTGGCCAAACCGATCCTTCTTCTGATCCATGACAGCCGCGTACTGCTCCCATTCTTGCAGGAACAGCGGCACAAACTTGGCCGCTGCACTCTTGTGTCGCTTGAACTCATCGCGTACGTATTGGTCGCCAAGAATGCGCATATGCGGCGCCAGCTTGCGTCGATGCAGCGTCAAAATACGCTTATACAGCACCAAGACTTTCGAGCGGTCGGCCATGTTTCCGTCAAAAACGCGTCTTGTCAAAAAAAGCCACATCAGCCTTACGTTGCTCAGAAGTTGCTCAAAAGGGACAACTCAATCCAATCTTTGCGTCAAAAAAGCAACAAAATGCGGGGTGCAAGCCTCGACTCGTGGCTCTTTGGCGACGACAAGGCGAGCGGGGATCGCTCACCCGCGAGTCGTTCGTCGCTGCATAGTGCAGACCCAAGTCCTGTGCTTCATCCACGCCGCAATTCCGTCCGACTACCCGGTCGTCTCTCTCCCACCAAGAGCGCAACCGCAGAGTTGTCGTATCCTTTCCCCGTGAGCTCCAAGCTGCGCAAACTCTTTCGTCCGCATAAACTGCAATGGAAACGCTCAGGACGGCGTTTGCTCCATGGTCTGGACAAGGCGCGGCACCTCGTGGAGCTCGAGACGACGAATTTCCAGAAATTACAGGGCCACATGCCATTTTCGCTCAAGGAGATCGTAAAAGACCCGAAAAAGTTGCCGTATCTACTGCAATGGCTCTCGGTAGACACGGAGATTCCACGGGATGCAACACATAGCAATTACCATCAAGTGCTGCTCTTTCTCATGGAAATTGAGCAATTGCAGACAATGGACGAGAACAAACGACGAGAACAAGCGCGAAAGATCTGGTTCAAGTACATTGACAATACCTCGGAGTTTCAAATCTCTACGACGCTTGAACTCACGTCGGAATTGCAGCTGCTCGTGAAGGACAATATTGACAAGACGGACAAGGTGAGCGACAGCTTCTTTCCCATTCAAAAACTCGCCTACATGCGCTTAACACGCGAGGAAATGCCGCGGTTCCTTAAGAGCGACGAGTACCTTACGATGCTCATTGATACTGAAGACGGCATGCGACGCATTCCCATGGAGCGAGTGCTTCAACAGCCACGAGCAGCGCACTACTTTTTGCTCTTTTTGATGCAAAGTCGGCAGCATTTCGAGCTCTACTTCTGGCTCCATGTCGAGTATGTGCTCAAGCCGTTGATGGACGAAGGAAGCTACGATTTGTTCTGGCGCTTAGCTCGCGTACTCGTGGACAAAGCTCAGAATGATTCCCAAGCCATTACACTTGCGACCAAGAACGATTTGTATCTGGCCGTCGCAAGTCGTCGCTTTGACGAGAAGCTGCAGCCCGCGCAGCCTGTAGCCAACGTGTTTTTCAACAAGGCACAGCAAGAAATCTTGACGATGCTGCGGTCGTCATGGTACGATCGGTTTATCAAGAGCGACCTCTATAAAGTTGCGCTACAGGATTCCCTTATCCACTTTGATCTTGTGGAGAAATCCAAGGACGATTCACCTCCCAAGCTCTTGTCGAGAGCCTTTTCCTCGGCGGAATACTCGCGAGTACACGCTAATGGCAACAGGACAGAGACAGCAGAGAAGAGTGACAGGGACAGTAGTCAAGACGACGAAGACACGCTTAATGACTGCAAACCGCATGCTGGCGATTGCGTGGACCATCGAAGCGCAAATAACAGCGAAGGTGAGAGTCAAAGCGACTTGGACGAGAGCGGGAATCGCACTTTTGCCAAAGTTGTGCTCAATCTCGAGAGCATCATTCGACTGACGAAGCTGCCTCAAGGTCTTCAAGTGCATTATTGCCCAAACTACGAGTCGCCGATCGCAAACGTAGCCGTTCCTAAGGACGACGAGTGTGGCATTGACGCCATTGTGACGTTCGCGACGTTTGTAGAGAAGCTGGAACAGGAGGACGCTGCTGCGACGTTGAAGCTCATGCTCGTTTCCAATCCCCACAAAGATACCGACAGTCGAGACGAGTCCTTTGATGACATTTCAAGACGCATCAAAGCTTTCCTTGTGCCAAGTGGTCGAATTCTCGTCAAGCGGTCAGGAGGCGACGAATGTCCCGCTGACATGTTGTTTCCATTCCAACAGAGCGGCCGGAACGGGTTTTTGTTTGGGTCTGTCTACTTGACGTACGAACCCATGCACATGGGCTCATCGAATGACGAGATTTACATTGCAAAGGGCTTTTGTTTGCTCTCTCACTTGCCACTTGTCAACTCGCTGAGGAAGTTGGTGGAAGAACATTTGCAAAGTGCACCAGATTCGTCCAGTGTGTTTGCACACGATCGCTTGGCTTTATTGTTTCAAAGCTGCCTCAGCTGGAAGACAACGACTATCACCAGTGCCAGTGCTCGCACGTACGTACATCCGGGCATGCGGCGTCTAGCTCATCCCAAGCATAGCAGCATCATGAGCTTGCCATTGACGGCGCTGGAGACTCAAGTGGATGTCCCCATGACGATTCTTTTCGAGCAGTTTGGGACGGCAATGGTGCTTCAAATTCTTGCCAGTGCTGTACTTGAGTGCAGTATCGTGGTAATTGCCAGTCAGTATTCGTTGCTCACCATGTGTGCTGAAGCTATCCGCAACTTACTTCGACCGTTCTCATGGTGCCACGTGTATGCGCCCGTGCTGCCCAAGCCATTGCTCTCGTATCTGCAGTGTCCAACACCAATTCTTGTGGGCGTACACGGGGAATTTGCACTACGCTCCGACCTACCAACGCGTGGTTTGTATCTTGTGGCGGACGTCGATCGCAAGGTCGTCGAGTATGTTGGTGACCAATCAGTGTCCTGGCGGGGTCTCGGTCTACAGGAAGATTCACGAGAAGACGGCATCTTTCTACCGCAGTGCTTTGAAGCTGCAAAGCATGAGCTGGACAGCTTATTGTTTCCAAGAACAACGTTGTATGATTCAATCGGTGGGTGCGATGTTATGCCGCTCGATTCCAAGTCCAGTTCGTTCGCTTCTGGCTCTCCGCAAGAGCTCAAAGCCGAGCAAGACGAACACGTGCGTGGCATTTGCTTTGACTTGTTCTCAGAGCTCTTGAGTGGTCATACGAATGCCTGCCTTGTCGTGGGTGATACGAAGGAGTCCGTGGTCATTTTCGACGAGACGGAGTTTCTTGCAACTCGTGCAGAAGACGATTTGCCGTTTTATCGCGCGCTGTTGCGTACGCAGTGCTTTTCAGAAATCGTCAGTGCCCATCGGATTAACATGAGCGTAAGAGGAAGTGATTCAGAAGCCTTGGATTCAGACGAAGAGCTACAGGAAGGGATAATCTAAACGCATCCAGTACGTGTCATGTCATGCACAGCTTTCATTACTCGTTTCGACATGTCTTGGCATTGAGCACATTCCCGTCAACTTTCCTCACGATGAATCTTCTTTGCTGGCGTGTTTTCCATCGGCACATTGTCGTCAGCAGTGCGAGATCGTTTGAGGAGCTGCGTGTCCGTGGCGTCACCTGTAGATGATGCGCTGGCTTGCCGATCAGTTATCGTCGCATCTTGCATTTCTGCAGTGATTGTCTCGAATCCCTTGGCATCTGCACCATCATCAGCGGTAGTAACCACGGCCACAACATTGGGACGACCTTCTCCAGTGCTCTCAGTCTCTTCTTGACTCGATTGAAGCTGCTCAAGTTGATGCGAAGAGTGCGAGTCAACGCTCTCCTCGAGCACTTGAGTCTCTTCCACGTCACGAGACGCCTCACTTGCTGCCGAACTCACGCCAATCACGGCCACGTTAGCCGTGCTACCTCCCATAGTGCTCGCTACACCTCCAAGCAGCAAGTCATCGTCGCTTTGTTCGTCACTTGAACCGCTTCCACGACGAAGACGTCGTCGAGGACGAACGGTATCAAGAGCTGCCAGGTCCTTTTCCAATCGCGATGCTCTCACAGTCCGCGTATCTTCTCCATGCTCTCCATCCTGTTGCTTATCATCTCGTTGTTGCTCCTTTTCCTCGTCGTCATCCGACGAATCGTGAGTCTTGCGATGAAGCTTCAAGTATTTGACACGACGCTCAATCTGCTCTGGTGTTCGATCACGCTCCTGGAACATGTCCTCGTACGAAATGACCTCGTACACGGACGGCAAATGACGATACTTGATGAAGACTTTGGCAAGATAGCGATCCTCAACTTTGCTCCAGTTCTTGGCCCGCTCCGTCGCCGCACGGGACATTGGCGTCGACTGGACAGCAGAAGCCGCTTCCGATCGGTCCATTGCCTCGCTCTCGTCTTCTTTGTCCACAAGCAACGTCGCCTCGAAATCTCCCGGTTGCAATGCAAATTGAAACTCGGCTTCGCCCTCGAGTTCCTCATGGTCGAGTGCAATACGATGTCGTCTGGATTCGCTGATTGCTGCAAGTTGCTTCTCTCGATCCAATGCGATCGTCCCCGCTCTCGACTTGGGCGCTTCGATAGGGTCATAACATCGTTGAAGGAGCATGCACGACCTCAAGGGGTAAACTTGCCGCAGCAGCGTCTCGACAAACAGCAGCTTGTTTGTATCTGCAAGCGTGAAGAAATCGCGCACAACGCCGCGAATAAAGTCGAGAAAGCTCTTGAACTCGGGAAGATGTTGAATGAAAGCGTCTTGGAGCATCGTATTGAAGACGAGAAGGAGGTGCATGTTGAACAGCATTGGCTGCAATGTCCATTCGTCTTGGTGAAAGAGCTTGAAATGCTTTGTGCGGTACAAGAACGAGTGGATGTAGTGGTTCACTTTGACGCTATTGTCACGGTAGGTGGAAAGAAGAAAGCAGTACATTCGAATGGTGTCGGCTGTAACCAGGCTCGAAAAGTACTTGCGGACGTCAAAGTCGGCCTCTTTCCGCTGCATTTCCATCATCACTTGCGCCTGTTTCTCTGTCTCCTCTTCATCCGTTGAGCTACCAGCCGAGTCGTGACCGTCCTCCTCCTCTTTCTTCTTCAAGCGCTTCCTGTATTCGATACAGCAACATAATCAATCACTTTGGATCATACACATACATTAACGCTGTCAAAGTTCCTCACTTGTCCAGATACGCCTTCCTTCGTGAAAGGACTTTGATCGTTCCTTGCGCGTCGAGCACCTTAAACACAAGCTTTCGACATAAGCAGCAACACGCGCAACTCAATGACTACAACACCATTTTTTCGTGCAGAGCAATACCTTCAACTTACATGCGTGAGAGTGACTACGTCAATAACGTACGCCTTGGGAAAAAGCCCTGGCGCCCACGTCTTCAGCAGCACTGGCAGTCGATCTAAAAAGTCCCGTTCGTAGAGAATCTTGTGCTGCAAGGAATCCGCAATCCGCTGAAAACGCGGGTCGTCACTGGCCGTAAGTTGCGCGAGATACGCCATCATCTCGGTCAATAGCTGGACTGCTACTGTCATGCCATGGTACTTTTTCATGGTCGCATAGTTTTCAATCGATTGCAAAACAAAGTTAAAGGAAAACATGTCCAACGTCGAAAGTACCGCTTTTTCCTCATAGTCAGGTTTCTTCAAAGGTACTTGCCGCTCCTTGCTCTCGTTTGCCATGACTTTCATCTGCTGCTTGTAATGGGACTTTAGCATCTGAACCTTTAGTCGATGATACGTAGTCAAAAACCAGACAAGATGAAAGTACTGAAGGCGATCGGTTGCAATCAACTTGGCACTTCCTCGACGAAATTCCGTCTTTAACGAGTTGGTGAGTTGAAAGTACGACTTGGCAAGGATTGAGTCGCAAATGGCTTGAAGAACGCGCATCGTCCGTCTATTAGAAGCACGAGAAAGCACACCATAGCGTTAGTTAGACACATTCGTACATGCGTCAAGACAAGCGCCACCCATACTCGTCCGATTCCGTCACTTTTCCTTTGCCACCGAAAATTTCGTGGATGTCGGTGATTGGAGCTGCGCTCTTCTTTCCTCGCCTTCGTGACGTGGGCTTCTTGGCGGCCTGTGGAACTTGGTCGTACACGGTCTTGGAAAAGTCTGATACCACGGAAGTGCGGCCACTTGGTCCGACCATCGTGAGGACGCCACCAAAGTTTGAATGACGACGCGAGCCTGGATGCTGCAAAGCTGCTGCTTTCTTCTCTTTCTCGAGCGTTGCCAGTAAATCTCCACGTGTCGATCGCGTAGCTGCAGCGCTATGGGACGACGTTACAGCCTGAGGCTTGGTCAATTGCGTCTTGACAAACGCCACGACCGCCTGTGGATGTGAACACTCCAATGTGAGGTCGAGCATCTCCATGACGAGCAAATTCCACTCGCGGTTCTCAGGAGCCTCAATATCTTGTGCAAAGAGCAAGAGAAGCTCGTAGACGCTTTCTTCGTGCAACATGGCAATCAAATCTTCCTGTAAATGACTGTAATGGGACGTCGTGGACGTGACAAAGCGCACGTCTTCGTTGGGAATGGCCAACAAATTTCGCACAAGCATGAGCACAATTTCCATGTACAGATAGTCCTGCTCCGTGCGAGCGGCACCTTTGCGTGCAAGCGGCGCAACTAGAATCGTCATGAGGATAGACACGACTTGAGAGCGTAGGAATTCGTGCTTGTACACACGCAAGTACTTGAGTTGCTGAGCAACGTTCGTGGAATCAGGAGGAGGTTTCGTGGTGAGCATTACGAGCACTTTGAGGATAGAGAGGACGAGGGACGTATCGTGTTGATGATTGACGAGCAAGGGAAGAAGTTTCTTCTGGAGGATCTTCCATTGTCCCAATTGTTTTGTCACAAGACGGTACTTTGCATGGTCACGACGTAAAGCACGTTGTAAGTCGTGGATCCACTGCTCGCAGTCCTCGCCACGCATGAAAACCGGGGCTTGGCCATTAGTTGAGACACGTAACATGCCTAGATTGGAGCACACGAGCAAGAGCTCATTCAACATGGCGGCGTCTAACGATGGCTCGGACTCATCATTAGCGTCGTCCGAAGACGACATGTCCAAGGCTTCCTCGGCCTCGCGGCCTTGAGTGTCATTATTGACCATATTTTTTAATATTGCAATATCACTGGTGGACGGGTACTTTACATTTGAGCGCACGTCTTTTCCACCAATCTCATGGAAGCGCTGGGGGAAGCTGTACAAGATGAGCAGACGCTGCAGCGAGAAGGGCACGAAGTGCCGCACTCTCAGCGCCAGCAACAGCACGCGGTCCAGACCTCGAATCACCCGCAACCGCAGCAGTCTTTTGCGCCTTCGGTAGGCTACGAGACGTCCATGAACGCGGCCGTCGTGAGTCCGCCCATGCAGAATCAGCAATATCCACCGCAGCTTCAACAGACTCAGCAGTACCAGCAACAGTCGCAAGCGTATCCGCAACCTCAGCAGTCGATGTACAATCACCAGCAGCAGCAACAGCAGCAGCAGATGAATGCGTACAATCTCAAGGCACCTCCTTCAATGGCATTCAATGCCTCGGTGGAGGAGCGAGCGACGCATCTTCTAGCAGCGTGTGAATCCTGTCTTGTGGTTACACGTATCCCCGGTGTCGACATGTCGTTCCGTCGCATCATGGAGCGTAAATGTCCACGCTGTGGGGGTACATTGGTGCTACCTCAAGAGGTCATGGAGATGCTCATTCTTTACGGTAGTTTTGTGCCCGAGTCCGTGGCTGTGACGCTCGTATTGGGGACAATGGTGTTGCATCCCTCCCTACGGCCGGACTTTATGGCTGCGGCCATGAATGAGCTACTTACTCCTCTCCAGACGGGCTTTGTCTATGATGTCGCGGTACCCAAGCGACCGGAAGGATTGGGCATGTCACTGCGCATGAATCGTAAGTGACTTGGTCTTTGTATGTGTATGTGAGTGAGTGTATGTATGGGGGATGATACCGTCATAACTAAACTCTTTGATAATGCTAACAGAAGGAAACCTCGTCGTTGGCGGCTTTATCGACTTCGAGAACAACAGCGAAAGTCCGTCTGTTGCTGCTCGAATCATTGCAGTCGATGACGTGCTCGTTGCAATCAACAAAAAGTCCATCACGTCCTGGTCGTTTGAAAAGAGTATCAGCATGTTGGCGCATGCGGCGTCGCCCGTGTACTTGACATTTCGACGTCGTCAGGCTGTCATGTTGCTCTAAGGAACTGCGTTAAGAGCCGTAGCAATCGACTACGTCCTGCTAATACGAAATGATTCATCTACTAATGTGATTGACGATGGATTCCTTATGATGTAGAACCCGCAAACTTGCCAGAGCGTAGCAGTCCTTTGGTGGTCACGACACCTTCTAAAGCTCCATGATCACATACAAAGCAGTGGTCACAGCGCAGCATTGTAAAGATCATGTGGAGATCATCCAGAGGCGTGCAGCTCGAGATGGTCATGGCCATGGGACGGATGATGCAGATCCGTCCCTCGGTGATTTTCACTGTGGTATTCAGTATCTCGGCTTTCGAGCTGTCCCAGCCTTCGTTCAGAAGCCCCAGCATCTTGGAATCGTTCATAAGGAACGGCAGTTGGACTCCATCTCCGACCTCACGCACTTGTTGGGTCGACAAAGCGTTGTAAGTGATGTCGATGGAACCGGTGCCATTGAAGCCTCCAGTGTTACCGGTGAGAGTATAGTGTGTCAACTTGTCCTTCAATGTGGTCCAGGACAGCAAAGTCTTATTATCCTTGGGCTTTTCACCAAGATCTTCATCGACCCCACCAAGCCCGTTTTCCTCGTAGTACGTCCTTACAAATTTCCGCAATTGTGAGCCACTCACTACGCCCAGCATTGCCATTGTCGCTTCATCTTTGACGACAGGAATCTCGTGGTGTGGTAAACGCTGGAGTGCAAGTAAAATGCGAGCAATCGTCGTCCGCTTTGGGATGTAAACCAAGCACGGCTCGACAATGTCACCTGCGGTCATGGAAGGCTCAAAGTCGATGAGAGGCAGAAACGGTATCCCGCTCACCACCAGCAAAGTGTCGTAGACGGATCGTTCCTTGAACAAACTTGAGACCGCTATCGCCGTCAACGAGGCACACAATATCGGCAGAGTCATTGACATTGCGGTTGTAATCTCGAGGGTAATGACTGCCACTGAAATTGCTCGAGTTGCAGCAGTCCCATACGCAGCAGCTCCGACCAACGCGTACGTGCCAGGAATGACGCCTCGACCAGGTAACAAGGTCGCGACAATCTCTCCAAACATGCGGCCGAAGGCAGCGCCTGCGATAAACGTGGGCACCCAAATTCCAGTGGGAATCTTCAAAGTGATGCACAGCGGGAGCAAGAAGACGAACACGGCCGAGAGAACCGAGAGTGCATAGTACTTGGAGATCACTTGCCATGCGGGTGGTAGCTCTTCTTTTGTGAACAAAAGCGCGAGATCATCTATGGAGTTTTGTCGGGCATATTCTCCAGGTACGAACGTCAATGTGGCCGTCAAGATTGCCACAACAATCGGATCAATCCACGTGACCAAGACATGCTTCAGTCTCTGGGAAGATTTTCGTAAAGCGCTCCTGCGCTCAGCAATTTTGCGTAAGAACCACATCATTGCCGTGCAAATGAGTCCAAGCACTGCACCGAGAAGGATGTAAAGCGGTATTTCCCAGATACTGAATGGACTGACGGGGAACTGGGTTTTCAACACGACTTGGGTCGCCGAGCTTGACGTGCTCTTAGCCAAGACGAGTGTCAAACGCAGCATCACGGCTCCTGATACAGCGCTAATGAAGGCCTTGATGTAATTTGACGTGAGGTAGTACGTCGATGTGACTTCTAGTGAGAAGAGTACACCACCGATAGGCGATGAAAACACGGAAGATACGCCCACAGCACACGCAGCAGCCAGGAGCTGAAGTCGTCCATTGAGATGAACGCTAAAGCCCTTAAACAGCGGCGTCTTGAGCAAATGGTGCGTGACAATGGACATGATATGGACGTAAGCTCCTTCAGTCCCCACTATCAGGCCAGCCCCAACGGAGCATACCAAACCAGCAACTTTGGCTAGAAACGTGGAAAAGTCAAAGTATCCAGGGAGATACATCCGTGGATCAATTCCCGTAAGAATGGATTTCATCTGCGAGACGCCCGAGCCAGCAGCAACTGGTGCCAATTGAGTAAACATGAGTCCCAGACCTGAGAACAAGACCGTGTGAGCTATCCATATGGCAAGTTTTAAGGCGTAATGCGAAGTTTGATCCACGAGATATTCCCTTAATGCGAGAAGGTGATAGTACAAGCTAAAGATGGATAAAATCGTGAGATGTTTTGTTTTCAACGCTCCAGTCAAACAAACGCAATACGTACACTCGAATGCCGTAGTTCATCGGGCCTCCAATAATACCTAAGAGAATCAAAAAACAAACCACCTTGAGTTGCCGACGGTAGTAGGAGAATTTATCCTGAGCTCGACTTCTTTCGCCACCAAAGAGCGAGAGACCTGAGACTGACCTCCTGCGGCCATATTTGCGAAACGAATCGAGAAAATCCGACCCGTCACTCCCACGTCGCTGGTCATGGTCGACTTCAATGTAAGTGTCTAAATTCACCTCATCTCGCAATAGCGCCGAGATGGGGATCTTTTCGTCGTCATTTTGAGACCCACTGCCGCCAGTGTATCGCGCAGCACGTTGCTGGAATTCATGAAGACTGGCAATTCGTCCCGTGCGTCGCTGATGTGCCGGTAGCATTGCGTCCGTGGTCTGACCGTCATTCGACTCCATCGCCACGTGGCTGGTTTATGACTTGAAATGGTGATTATTCCAAGGGGTGCTCTGCGACATGACGATAAATACGGTGCCACTAGAAAGATAATAGCCAGTGCATAGACCTGAAGCCTTTGCTCGTGTTCCACCTGATCGTCCAAGACATGACAAGTTTTTGACGACGTAGATGCAGTGAAAAGTGAGGCCATGACCATGCAAAAGTGGAATAAAAAGGCTCGAGCTGCTGAAGTCGAAGCAGAATAAAATCCGAGATGATAAAAATACGTGCTGGATTTTTGGCGTCAAGAGACCCGCACTTTGTACCTTGACAAGGTACGAATTAGACTTGTGCGCGACATTAGGCAATGCGTCCAGGTCGAGCAAGCAGTTTTCAGCTCATCAATTGCAGCAAATGCAGTCAGTCACATTAGCATTCACCACGTACGACGACAGTTGTACAATCAAGTACGCAATCATTAATCATCAATCAAACGCCGCGGGAAATGCTCGACGTGCAGCGAAATGCAGTACGATCTCGATATACCGGTACATTCCATCCGACTTTGGTATCTTTCTGACACGATGAGTGTCATCCCTTCTCTAATTGGTCCAAAAGCTTCTTGTCTTCCTCGATCAAGATGCTGCGTCATTCCCTCCGCTCGCGTCGTGCCGTGCATGGTCCACACGTCGCAAGTCGTCCTCTAAGTGGATTATCGACCACGACCGAATACGACTATGTGATTGTGGGCGGTGGATCCGCTGGTTGTGTACTAGCCAATCGTCTCACAGAGGACGCGAACCACAAAGTGCTGCTCCTTGAGACTGGGCCAGACGACCGCACAAAATGGGACTCGTGGAAGATTCACATGCCTGCTGCCCTTACGTACAACTTAAGCAATGACAAGTACAATTGGAACTACTTCACGGAACCTCAAAAGTATTTGAACAATCGGCGCTTGCCCTGGCCGCGTGGTCGTGTGCTTGGCGGTTCCTCGTCGCTCAATGCCATGGTCTACATTCGTGGTCATGCGTATGACTACGATGATTGGCACAAAAGTGGCGCAGAAGGATGGAGCTATGCCGATTGTTTGCCGTACTTTCGTAAGGCGCAGAACCACGAGCTCGGATCTGATGATTACCGAGGCGGTAATGGACCACTTCACGTCATACGTGGCAATCAGAAAGATCAGATTCTGTTTCAAAAGTTTATTGATGCAGGAGTGCAAGCTGGTTACCCGTTTACGGATGATATGAATGGGTATCAACAGGAAGGTTTTGGCTGGATGGATATGACGGTTCATAGGGGATTCCGATGGAGTACAGCGTCAGCTTACTTGCGACCGGCCATGAAGCGTCCAAATCTAACGGTTCTTACCGATACGTTTGTGAGTAAAGTGGTGTTTGAAGGGAAGAAGGCCGTGGGTGTGGCCACTGAAGACCGGAAGAGCAACACACAGACGCAGATCCGTGCTGCGAAAGAGGTGATTCTGGCAGGTGGAGCAGTCAATTCACCTCAGCTGCTCATGCTGTCGGGTATTGGCAATGGGGATCACTTGAAGGAGGTGGGGGTCCCAGTACTTCAGCATTTGCCTGCTGTAGGACAAAACATGGAGGACCATCTGGATTTGTACATTCAGTACAAGTGTAAGAAGCCCATCACTTTGCACCACGCGACTTGGTACGTTCTTGTTTGGTTTTAACGTTGGTGTGTGATGCTCGGATTGTTTGCTGAGTGTGCGTCTCATGCAGGAAATATCCCCACAAGATGATTTCCATTGGCTTGGAGTGGATCTTCCGTCAGACTGGCATGGGAGCGTCTTCCCACCTTGAATCGGGCGGCTTTATCCGCAGTGCTCCCGGCAAGCGTCAGCCTGATCTGCAGTACCATTTTCTGCCTGGCTCGCTCACGGGACAGCTAACTCCTGGAACTTATCATGCTATGCAGGCTCACTGCTCACCGATGCGCGCACTGAGCCGCGGGTGGCTGAAACTGCGTAGCAAGAATCCCCACGAGCATCCGATCATTGAACCCAATTATCTAAGCGTGGAACAAGATCTAGTCGACATGCGTACTGGTGTGAAGCTCACACGTGAGATTTTGGAGCAGCAGACGCTGGACGAGTACCGTGGCGAGCCGATTTCACCGGCAAAGGACGTACAGACTGACGCTCAGATCGACGAGTGGATTCGTCGAAACACAGAGAGCGCGTACCATCCGTCGTGCACGAACCGCATGGGCGTGGACGATAACACGGTCGTTGATCCACAAACGCGTGTACACGGCGTGGAGAATCTGCGCGTTGTTGATGCATCGATCATGCCCAACATTGTAAGCGGCAATTTGAACGCGCCAACGATCATGATTGCTGAGAAAGCTGCAGACATCATTTTGGGAAAAGCTCCTCTTCCACCGTCCACGGCACCAGTGTACGAGCCGAGAAACTGGGAAACCAAGCAGAGATGAAGGAATTGAAGACGCAAGACTTAGAAAAGGTCGTCGTCTCGTATGTGGCCGTAGCTTTGTCGATAGGGAAAAGTGTCCATCGAGCATCGGAAGATTGTTCAAATCCTTAACGTCTTTCTACCATAAGCTCATTCACGATTGTCAATGTGTTCCCAAGATCTGATCGCAAATTTTAGGATGTCGTTCCTAGATTCTTCTTTTCTCGTTACATGGCACGCTCATTGTATCAGTATCGTCACTTGAATCGCCGACCATCGAATCAATGTTTCGCCACGTGGTGCGCCTGGAAAAGACTGTGGCAAGTGCACGTAGTCGCCATGGTTTGTCGACTGCTTTAAGGCGTGGAATCGCGGCATTGGCGCCTTCCGATGTCTTCGACTATGTCATTGTTGGCGCTGGTTCTGCGGGCTGTGTGCTCGCTAATCGACTAAGTGCTGATCCAAGTAACAAGGTGCTGCTCGTGGAAGCCGGACCCAGTGATCGCAATCGATGGGACTCGTTCCTCATTGAGATGCCCGCTGCCATTCCCATCAACTTGGCAGATGAACGCTACAATTGGAATTATACCACGGAACCGCAGGAATTCCTCAATAAGCGACGAATCAAGTTTCCAGGAGGACGTGTGCTTGGTGGTACGTCGTCGATCAATGCCATGATGTACAGTCGAGGCCATGCAAAGGACTATGACGAATGGCAAGCACAAGGAGCTGAAGGATGGAGCTACGCTGACTGTTTGCCGTATTTCAAACGGTCCGAGAACCATGAGCTTGGGGAAGACGAATACCGAGGTGGGGATGGACCTCTCCACGTTGTGAGGAACACACAAAAGGATCAGCCTTTGTTCCAAGCCTTTTTGGATGCAGGAGTTCAAGCGGGGTATCCATTGACGTCAGATTTGAATGGATATCAGCAGGAAGGCGTGGGATGGCACGACTTGACCATCCATAAGGGCAAACGATGGAGCACTTCTGCCGCCTTCTTACACCCAGTCATGGACCGCAACAACTTGACTGTCATGACTGACACTTTGGTCAACAAGGTGGTCTTTGAAGGGAAGAGGGCCGTTGGCATTGAAGTCGAAAGTAACAAGACAAAGGCCGTCTCGACAATGCGAGCGGCAAAGGAAGTGATTCTTTCAGGAGGAGCTTTCAATTCACCTCATTTGCTCTTGCTCTCGGGCGTTGGCGATGCTGAGCATCTAAAGGATGTTGGCGTACCTCTCGTGCATCATTTACCAGCCGTTGGCAAGAACATGGAAGACCACGTTGGAGTTAGTTTGCAGTTTGCTTGTAAGAAACCAGTGACAATGTACAATGCGTCCAAGCGCTACCCCCACAAGGTGCTAAAGATTGGCTACGAGTGGATCATGTCAAAGACTGGTCCAGGTGCTACACCCCACTGTGAAGTAGGTGGATTCATTCGAACGTACGTCCATCCGAAGATACTCTTGATTGAAACTTTTGAAGCTAACTTAAAACTCGTGCAATGTGTTGATGATAGCGGACTAGGCAAGTCCCAGCCAGATCTTCAAATCATCTTTAGCCCTTGTGCAGTGGATCTTCGCTCTCAATTGCGTGAAGACATTGGCCATGCCATGAGTGGATACATTACACTCATGCGAGGCTCTAGCACTGGTATCCTTAAGTTGCGTAGCGCCAATCCTCGTGATTATCCACTCATTGATCCCAAGTACATGGCCGATGACGAAAGTCGCGTGACACTTCGTCAAGGTGTCAAGTTGACGCGTGAAATCTTTGCTCAAAAGGCACTGGCCGAGTTCTGTGGTCGTGGCATTTCTCCTCGAGATAATGTCCAGTCGGACGAAGAGATTGACGCATGGCTTCGTAAGTATGCAGGAGCCGCATACCACACGTCAAGCACCGCTCGAATGGGCGTCGATGACAATTCCGTTGTTGATCCACAAACTCGTGTCCATGGACTCGAAGGTTTGCGCGTTGTCGACGCTTCTATCATGCCAAACGTTGTGAGTGGCAACACGAATGCGCCTGTGATTATGATTGCGGAGAAAGCTGCTGATCTCATCTTGGGCCATCAACCATTGCCAAAGATGAAGGTGCCAGTGTATGAACCAAGCAACTGGCAAACGAGTCAGCGGTAAGTGAGCAATGTGAAGCGATGAAGGAGCGAAGGCAAATGAAGGCAACTTGTTGAGCTTAAGGAGCTTAAGATTAGTGTCGACGTTGCTTAGTATGACGATAGAAGCGTGAGGTCACAGGCTTGACCATGGGAGTAGCACCACCTTTCCCTTGACGACGAGCCCAGTCCAATCTCGAGTTGTTTGAATCAAGCACGACCCATTTTCGAGTACTTGACGTGGCTTTGTATCGTGATTCAATTCGAGTGGTTGTGCTCTCATCTTGTCGAATCCAAATGAGTCGTGTACTGCTAGGATCGACAGGTACCCACTTCCTGGCAGGGTGGACGTTTTGGCGCTTATAGTTGCTTCGAGGGGCAGAGTTAACGTCAGACTTGGTCGAGCAACGTCTCCAGATAAGCCGCGAGTTAGTAGGATCCAGTGGAAACCACTGGTGCTTGAGACCACGTGTAGACGTTTGTCTCCATCTCTTTGCCCCTTTGACCTCCACTTCGTCTTTAGCTTCGATCTTTGTGGTACTTTGAGCATGGATGGCCTCATCGTCAGTGTCACTGCTAGCCACTACATTAACGTATCGATTGTCCCTCTTTGCTTCAGCTACTACTAATGCCACCATTGCTTCAACAAGTGCTCTCACATCGGAATCAATCTGTGCCACCTTAGAAACTGACAAGGTCAAGTCAGTAAAGTCTTCCGTCATTCGATAGCCACTGCTCCTAGCATTAAAACCAGCCAAGTCGTCGGCATTCGAAGTCTCGCTCTCAGTCTCCAGGTCAGATCCATTTCCCGTGTCATCCATGACGTCATTTGTATCGTCAACACTGTCCACATGTACGTCATAATCTGCCCTTTCGTCCTCGTCAGTAACTTCTTCTTCTTCTTCTTTAGCCGTAGCATCATCCATCGTTATTTGGCCCGACTCAACGTCTGCATTAGCGATACTTGAAGCTGGATGGTGCAATCGGATCAGTTTGACATTAATCGGGTCACGCGTGAAGCACGGCCGCTCTAATGCTGTTAAATTGTAACTGCGTTGGCTACTGCCCATTGAAGTATCGACATCTCCTTGACCAAGCGCTCCTTCAGCCATGGGAGTCGAAAACTGTTCCAAATCTTGCTTGGGCTTCAGTGCCTGTTCCAACGCATGGAGCCACACATCGAACGTGGCCGCATCGGGAGCTTTGAAGCTCCGTCGTTTGCGGCCTTGACGGACGGTAAAGCGATGGCGTGCAAGGTCTCGCTTCGTTGGTGGCTCCAGTCGTGCTGGGTATTGCAAAATAAACTCTTCACGCCCACCTAAGAGTGTTGGTCGTGAAATGGCAAACACTGGCGCCTCTGGCTCTGGCAGCTCAATCAAGCGCAGTTCAGCTTTGTGCCTGTAAAAACACCCCACGAGAGCAATAGAAAAGCTTGAGTACTTTGTATAACCTGGTGCAATGTCCTCGTGTCTTTTCGAGTTTCCTCACCAGAAAAGATTCAAAGCTTTCGTCTGCATGGGACGACAAGCGGCATCTTCGATGGCTTGCATCTTTGTCTATGAGCTCCTACGTTACGACAAAACTTGAGCAAACCATGGAAAGAAACTACAGCGTTGCTGTCCGTTGAAAAATTGCGCTTTGACATGAAGTGGTGGGAAGTGACAGACGCCGTTATCGACTGCGTAAAAGACAAGAGCCACCCAAGGTTTGCCAAGCCAAAAGAGAGAGAGAGAGAGAGAGAGAGAGAGTCCGTCTGGCATTGGAGTGATGAGAGTATGGTCATTGACTTTGTACTGTAATTTTAATATGACGGCAAATGTTTGACCTGAGAGGAGTCAAGGCTCACACCGATGGCCACAGCGGCTGTCCCCGCAATGCGAGTTCGGTGGTCGCCTTTACTTGAGGCGGAATTACTCAACAACCGCGCAACAGCTTGTACCTGATTGTGCAGCGCACATGTGTCGGATGCACATCGCCCTTCTGTTCCTACGGTAGCCAGATGGCTTTTCAGTGTCCATAAGCCTTGTGGTCATCAAGGTCTTGACACTACTGACTCCTTTTCTGCATCTGGTAGCTCTTTTACATCAGCATAGTAGTAGCACTAATAGATGCCATTCATGACTTGCTTTTACTAAATTGTGCTTTTTTTGCAACTCGCCGTGGAATGACCGCTTGCTCTCTACCGTCAACGCAACGATCGTGCCTTATATCGTTGTGGTGTCATTGTAAACCTGACCAGCTCGAGGACACGTCAAACGAAGAACTCTACGTACAACCCCCTTGATCGCTTAGCATGCGTTGCTGGACCTTTAAAGCTGCCTTGAGCATGCTGTTCTTCGGCTCGGTGGACGCGCTCAAAAATTGCGACGGCAATGTGCTCGTGAAGGCCTACGAGGGCCTCAACGTGAACACGCAATTGGTGTCGTGCATGACCAAGAACAACTTCAGTACCGCGTTGGACGGCTCCATGAAGTTCACGGCTGCTGATGCTGCTGCGGCGCCTGAACCGATCAAAGCCATCTGTGCGTCGGACTCGTGCAAGACCATTTTGTCCGCGCTTGTGGGCAGCGCCAATTTCGAACTCACTGACTGCATTGTCGGTAACAACATCGTGCTCAAGTCGGAGATCAGTAATCTTCAGAACACTTGCATGACTCTCGCTGGGGCCTCGCATGAAACCCCGAGTGTTGCTCCAGCTACTTCTAAACCTCCGGCTACCGGGACACAAGAAAACCAGACTCCCGCTCCACCTGGATCCCAGGCTACAGATGGACAAAATCACCAAGACCAGTCCCAACCTCCAACTGACCCTCCAACTGACCCTCCAACTGACCCTCCAACTGACCCTCCGACTGACCCTCCGACTGACCCTCCGACTGACCCTCCGACTGACCCTCCGACTGACCCTCCTACTGACCCTCCTGCTACTACAAAACCTCCGGTTACTCACACAGAAGAATACGAGAATCCTGCTACAACTCTTCCTCCGACTCCTCCTCCGACTCCTCCTCCGACTCCGACTACTCCTCCGACTACTCCTCCAACTACTCCGACTTCTCCTCCGACTTCTCCTCCAACTTCTCCTCCGACTTCTCCTCCAACTTCTCCTCCGACTTCTCCTCCAACTTCTCCTCCGACTCCTCCTCCAAGTCTACCTCCAACTCCTCCTCCAACTTCTCCTCCAACACCTCCTCCATCTCATCCTCCGACTATCGGTACGCCTGAGACCCAGAATGGTGGCACACCTAAGACCGAGAATGGTGGTACACCAAAGACCGAGACCCACCCCACACCGGAGACCCAGACCCACCCCACACCGGAGACCCAGACCCACCCCACACCGGAGACCCAGACCCACCCAACACCGGAGACCCAGACCCACCCTACTCCCAGTACCCCGTATGGTGGTGTACCTGAAGCAGCGAAACCTCCGACTGCTGGTCTACCTGGAGATGGGAAGCCCATTTCAAAAACTCCAACTACCCTTCTGCCGACTCCGTCTGTAGCCCCAAGCTATGTGCCTCCTGCTCCGAATGGTGACGGCTTCCAGCATAAGCAGGAGCAGCAGCCCAAACTGCCGCAGAAGCAACCACATGACTCTGGTGAGCACTGCGAGCAGTGAAAGAAGAGAAGAGAGCGAAGAAGCTTGACGGACAAGTAAAAAGCTCTCTTGAAGACGTTCTACTGTTGATATCTACATGTTGGACATTTCTCGAGCTGTACCACTTCTACTAGACCTGTAATGCAATGGTGTTAGCTCTACTCTGTTGTCTTTCTATTCTTCTTTTTTTGTCTTTCTTCTTCTTCTTCTTCTTCTTCTTGATGAGATTTTCCTTGGAGACTCAATCTGACACTTTGCTCTATCATTTGATTGGCTCCTGAACGCAATATTTGAATATCATTGATTTTCATATTTGCGAATCATGAAAGCAATGGCCACCATCGCCGGAACTAAGCGCTCTCTGGATGCCGCACGGGAGGTCGATGGCGCCGCACCAGGTGCGGTCTGTTTTCACAGTATTGAAATGATCATTCACTTTTGTCTAACGAGTGAAGTACAGTGCACAAATTGTCGAAAAAAGAGCGCCGGCGGGAGCGTAAGCAGGTAAAGCACACTTGTTGGACTACGAAATCCCTTCCAATCAGTATGTAAACCTTTTCCTTCGTCATCAGACACCAGCTCAAAAAATCGAGTATCAATATCGTAGCCAAGTAGAAGCTTGCGCTCGGCAGAACGATGCGGCTCGAGCGCTGGAAGTGTACGAGCAGATGAAGAATGAAGGCGTCAGTGTTACTTCGTACATCTACAACATGATTATCAATCTATGCAGCAAGGTCGACGATCCAGCGGCATTCAAAACTGGAGCTTGCAAAGTGTACGAAGAAATGAAACAAGCAAGTGCCAATGTCAATCAAACGAAGAAGAAAGGTGTAGAGGTGGGTGAGCCCATCTATAGCGCCATGATTAAACTCTGCTGCAACGCCAAGGACTTTGAAATGTGCGAAGTGCTCATTTCTGAGCTGGAGGAGGCGAAAGTACTGCCTAAGCTGCGCACGTTTAGTCCGCTGCTACAAGCGCACAGCATCGCTGGCAACCTGGACAAGTGCGTCTGGGTGCATGAGAAGTTTCTGTTGCACGAGCTGGAGCCAACAGACGACGACTATGTGGCGTTGCTGCGCGTTTGTGTAAAGGCTGGCAACGCCGAGCACTTTTATGCCTTGCTGGACAGATATATTGACGATATTTGGCAGCCGAGTCTGTCGATGTGGGACGTACTGAAAGACTGGTTCAGCAGGTGCGTAGGATCTGCTGCTTGGTGGTCAGTGTAGCAGCACGTTGTGTTCAACGAATGAATCTGATTTTGTATCATTGAAGTGAGGCCGCGCAGGTGGACGGGCGCAAGTGGAAAATTAGTGAGGGCACCGTGAGCAAAGAGGGTGTGTGCTCTGTGACGAGCGACCAGCTACAGTCGTTAGAACTGTCGACTGAGCTAGAAGAGGCGTTGGTGGCCAAGGTCCGTGGCATGTTCAGTAAAGTTGCAGTCATGTAGATCTGACGACCGAGTCTACTACTTCGTTACTTTTGACAGATCGAGAAGCTCGTGCGTACGGACGAGAAGCGCAAAGCACAGTGGGACGTGTTCAAGCAGTGGTTGGAGAAGTTCAAGCCGTTTGACGTTATTATCGACGCTGCTAATGTCGGCTATTGTAACCAGAATTTCGAGGGGTGAGTACGTTTGATTGATGCTCCATGTGTGTTTGTAATGCGGTCTTTCTTTCGTGGCGCTGACTTTGTCGACTATCTCGATCTCAAAATCCGTGGCTTTGCAGTGGTGGTTTTGATTATGGGCAAATTGAGGTCATGGTGCGGCATTACGAGGCAAAGGATAAGAAAGTGCTCATCGTGCTGCATGAGCGCCGCACCATGGACGAACAGGTGCCAATTGAACATCGAGCGCAGATCGCACAATGGCGTGCGAGTCAAAAAATGTTCAATTGCCAGCCCGGTAACAACGACGACTGGTACTGGCTCTACGCAGCAGTAAAGCTCGGCGGACGCACGCTCATGGTTTCCAACGATGAGATGCGCGATCACCATTTCCAAATGATCCACAACCGTGCGTTCGATCGCTGGAAGGAGCGCCATCAGGTTCATTATCAGATACATGGCCGTCGTGTGACAGTTAATGAGCCATTACCCTACTCGGAACGACCACAGCGCATTGGTGAAGTTTGGCACTTTCCATTGGAGAATCGCAGTGTCACCGAGACGGAACTGGGAAAAGGCACAACAAAGGACGACGATACACGCCGCTGGTTGTGCGTTGAGCTCGTTAGAAACAAGTAGAAATGCAACCAGGATAGAAACTGCTTTGCCGTACAAAACCGGGCTTGCTAAACACAAACTGGACTTGCGACGAAACAGCGGCGATCAGGTGGTAGGTACCATTTGACTTGTTTGCCAGAAGTAATTCATGATACGGTATAGTGTTGAGGGTCAATACTGGACTAGCTTGTAGCCATGTATTTGATCGGATGCGGCGTGCTGGAAATGCAGGACGCTTGATATAGTCGTGGTGAGTAATTGGGTGCTGGAAGCGCTTGGTGTCAAAAGGCTCCCGTCTTACTCTTTGAGAACACTTGTTCTAAGCTACATGGGCCACATCCACAGAGTTTTAGAGCAAGAACGCACCTTTTTAGCAAACAATGTTCAGGACGCAGTAGATAGAAGAATGTCAAAGATGCTTCGATAGCTAGCAATGCATTGGCTCACGCTGTCGCTCTCAAACTCTTGGTCTGGACGAAGCCCCGAGTGTGTTACCATGATTGAGGGTTGTAGGCAGTGTGACAAGATTCAACCGATGACGGGCGGTGCTTACTCATATGCAAAAGAGCTGAGGAGAAGCTTTTTGGCGAGATATGAGCTCTACAGATTTGCGATCCGATGGTCGTCGATGGCTTCGTGTACAGCACCGAAAATGTCAGAGACAGAAGCTCCAACGCTGCACGATCTGCTGAGTGTTGCACGGGACGTTTATGATGCAAAGCGATTCTAAACACAGTCTACAGTTTAGTCACGTGTTGTCCTTGAGCCAGTAAACACTTACTTGGAGCTAAAGATGCAATCTGTTGAACTATACTTTACGTAAGTGATAAGTAGTTGTATCCTTGGTATCCTTCCAACGTGACGACGCTAAAGGACCTTAAGAGAGCTTTAGTCACGAGTCTTACCGCACTTTCACGAGGAAAAGAGAGCGCAGACTTTGCTCACAGATATTGTAATTCTTGTCGACACGAGTTACAAATTGTGTCCGGTAGATGCCTCCATATTGCCTTTGTCGTCGATAAATGGGAAAGACTATGCAGCACGCAAAAAAGATATCACCGATGACGGGGATTGGAAGGTTACCATGAAAAATGTCTCGTTGACTAGTACAAGTTGATAGTAATCCTATGCTGCCTTCGATGCAATTCCATGACGCATATATTCCATTTCAGTAGCATAGTAGTGAGACGAAGGTTGTGAACGGAGCCAGATGGCTGTCAAAGAGAATCAGCTGGGAAGTGCGAAATGGTGAAACCCATTTAGATGCTGCAGCGCTATTTTAAGGCATTTTGTCGCTTAGCGCTCACGGGAGTTTTATAATCGGATGCTGCCGTAATGACATCTGGGTCGCCCTTTCTCGAACCATGTCGAGCGTGATGAACTCGTTTCTAACTGGTACAAACATCAGGCTAAAAATCCTCTTTTGCTTGCAGACTGCCTCTTTCAGAGGGAACAGCAGACAGGCCATCTTTTATATTCAAATTGGTATTTACGAATCCATACGAAAGCCAAGTGTAATACCGTATGGGCGTGGCCTAACGCGAAAAGGGGGAGCTTTTTTTCGCTTCTCTTCCTGCATTTTCAGACTGAATCTGGAAGCGAGTTTGTTCACACGTACACTTTGCTCTCCTCGCCGCCGCAGTGCCGGCTTAGTAACGAATTGAGAGCTGAAAGCGACTACAGCAGTAGCAAGACATTCCTCCGGGTATTCTCCCATAGTATGGGCAATTCATGCACACGCAACAGCGAGGTACACAACTCGTTGGAGAGAGAGAGAACGAGAGAGAAAGAGAGGGAAGGAGCAGCTCCGTTGCTAACTTTTTTCATTTTGTTTGCTAATCAGTCCCAAGTTGTCTTAACGGCCCATGGCGTGATCCTCCAAAAGTAAGCTGCACCCCTGTCGCTTTAGAACACTTCCTATCACATGTGACTAAATGTTGTCTCGCTTTTTTCTTCGGTAGCCGACGTACCGACCAACAACGAGAACAAGACTATGACCGTGGACGATGGTCTGCTCCTAACACTGAGAGTGTTGACCTTGATACGCTCCTTGAGGCGCCATCACCATCTCGTAATGCAAGGAGGAAAGAAGCAGCACGTCGTCGTCGCAAGAAGTGCGTCATGTCGCGGCGTTTTGGGTTCGTTTTGCCTATGTTTCTAACGCCCTTGTGTTTTTTTCCTCTTTTTCAGCCGCAAGTCCCTCTCTGAGCGTTTCCACTCAAATCGACGTCGCGCCCCGAGTGCGAGTCTTCCGCCGCGCGTACCGTCCTTTGGTGATTCAAATCCTTTTACCAAGTCACGAGTGCATCGTAGTCAAACAGAAGCCGTCCGCCGTCCCTTTGACGACGACATAACACCTATTTACCATTCGTACGAAGACCCTGGGTACTTGGCAGGGGACCCTATCGAGCTCCAGCCTTTTGATTCTGATTGTATTCTGGGCAGTCCTATCAACTCGCCATCTGTAATTCACGCGCGCTGGGGGGAGCCCGTGGACGACCCAGACGAGGAAAATCTGTGCACCGAGTTTGCGCCAAATCCATTTAAACTCGGCTTTTGTATCAACTGCATGAAGCAACACGACGTGCAGGATGACGGAGAAGTGGTTTCAAGAAAAGAATACAAGCGCATTGCGCGTCCGACGATCTCCAAGACGGCCGCTAATGCATTGGAATTGCCCAGTGCTATCCCCATTCCTAGGAGTTCTATTACTATGATGTCGGAAGGAGATCGTGAGAGCGACATTGACTTGGCTCAACTCCTTGCACAAAGGAGAGACGTTCTGATGCGATTGGATAAACTGGAAAAGTTGAATAATGCCAAGATTAAGAAACTGCAGACGTCGGGAGGGATCTTGGGACGCAGAAGTGGTGAGTGCAACTTAGTCGAGTTGGTTTAGCATGGGTATGTCTTGATGTGTTGAAGTTTGTGTTGTAGATCGCCACACGACCCGAGACATTCCACGTAATAACTTGCGTCCTATGTCGCGTCCGCCTGGATCAGGTCCCATCGTTAGCTGCGTAACACGAGCCGCTCCTGGGTGTGGGGCGTCCAAGAGTGTGAGTGCAAGCTCTTGCCTATACGATGACGAAGAGCCTGCACAGAGTGTGTGGCTGTAGACTGAGCTAGTCACAGCCTCTTTTTTTGATCTACCAACCCACCATTGCGGGGGCACCGCGGACAGAAGCTGGAGGCCCCCCCTGCTGTAATAGTAAATTTGGTGTTGCATACAATGACAATGCGTGCGCTTGACGAATGCAGTCAAGAAGGAAGAATATCCGAGCAAGTAAGTGAATGACAAGAATCCGGAAGCCTCCGAGAGGAAGGAGAGAGAGAGAGAGAGAAAGAGAGAGAGAGAAAGTATCTTCCGGCTGACACAAGAGACGCCCAACAGGACGCGATTAATTATGTAATATGAGCATATCATTATCCCATTGCCGTCTACTGAGCTTTGGTGAATATCGCGTGACTCTTAGCTCTGACAGACGCGAACATGATGCGTGGATATCACCCACTTCACGACAATGACGACAAAGGAGTAAAGAATGTTGAGGAGCTGACGGAAGGTTTCGCTGCTACTCATTATGATGTCATATTGGTCTTCCTTGGCTTAGATGCTGCTCCTTTGTGGCTGTGTTTGTACTGTTAGTGGAAGAAGAGCTATTGACCTTGCTCAAGTCACGTGGTGTACCAAGCATCTGCGACTCTATCAGTCGAGAAATCAACTACGCGTGGGCCGTGCGATCGGGTTTTTAAAGCTCTGGCTAATGTCGGGAATTTCTACTTTGCCATTGGTAGTCAAGCCTTTGGATACAATCCCGGCCATGACTTTTTCCGTGCTAATGGAATGCCACTTGCAGTCTTTACACTGTACAAGTTTGTCCATAACGAACATGTCATCGTACCGGTCTTAGACTGTCTTGACATTTACGCCAAGTTTCACGATAGACTATCAGCTTTCTGACGTCTTGTGGAGTTAAGTCGACGGTGCACTTGAGTTCCTCGCCTAGCAGCACTTCCTGAAGCCTTTTGTACAATCAATGAGTGCAAAGTGCTGGATCTCGCTTACGTCGTGCTCTTTGCCTATTCGGGTACAACTCATCGTCACACGCGTCTTGCTATCAAGGACACACTACATAGCTTTCAAAAGTGCGCTCTTTTTGATTCACACGAGTTGGCTCGACGTGAGCGTGCAAGTCGCACTTGTATGCACTGCTGCTCTTTTGCTTTATACTCAACTCAGCCTTTGCGCTCTATAGCCAACACGCGAGTGATCTCGTTTTTGCTGTTCGACGTGCTGTCGTTGACACACGTTGGAATGGCGGAACTTTGCTAGAAACTGCAAGGACAACACTGCGAGACGTTCAGTCGATTGCAGACGTGTGGAGCTTTCTACAAGGACCTCGGCAGACAGCACTTTTCCACGATAAATGGTACAATGGTGACAGCTTTCGTGACGATGTGGACTTGCAGCTAGGAGTGATGGATCGGACTAATATCCTTCTTGGTGGAGTGGAGCTACGACTGGTTCGAGTGAATCCGTCAGCCTCGTGCAACTTTAACCAAGTTGAGAATCCTACATGGTGCTATTCTTCCTACTCAGACACAGAGGAGCGTAAAGCGTCAATCTCACGCGCCCCGTATTTCGAAGATACGTGGAGTGCAGCACCACCTAGCAGCAACTTTAAAGTCTACAGTGGCAGTCTCGAAACATACCCAGGAAGTGGCTATCGACGTTTCTTGCCGCGCTTAGGACGAAATGCTACTTTTGATAGCAATTATTGTGATTCCCGCTGTCAACTAAACAAACTTCGTCGTGGTCGCTGGCTGGATGACTCGAGTCGTGCGCTGTTTGTTCACTTTAATCTCTACAATGCGCCGCTCGACTTGCATTGTGTGGTACATTTAGTGTTTGAGTGTGGGATTGCAACTGCAGGGTCGAGCAAAGGCGAAGTCATTGCCTCGGCTGAAGTCACACCGATCCATCTAAGGCCGTATTCGGGATTGTTTGTGATTCACCGACGCTTTCTTACTGAGCTGGGGATGTTGGTCGGCATCACTTAGTTTGCCTACAAGCAACTCGAGAAGCTATTGCAGTATCGCTCCTTTTACTTTATGATATCTCAATGCTCACTTTGTCGTCCTTGATCTGCATGTACGCAGAAACTTCGAGCTGCAGCGACGAGAGGCGTCATGACGTTGCAATATGCAACACGTGATCTCTTGACAGATTCGGATGAAGCTGACAAGCTCTCAGACTTGAGGAAAGCTTGGGGACTTGAGCAGCTCGAAGAGCGTCAAATGGACGACAAAGTTCCAAGTCCTGTTGCTTCAAGGTTCGAGCATTTTGCCAGCTTTCTGGCCTCTACTGAAGAACACGAATGCAAACTCGATCGACAGATTGATCAGCTCTCTGTGCGGCTCAAGGACATACTGTCAAGACTTGGCAACTTACAGTCATGTTTGAGTGAACACCTTGGTCACGATGAAATTGTCCAAGACCTCAGCAATGCAATCCAAGCCAAGAACACAAAAAACAAGACAAACAAAGTGAGTTAGCAACTCTTTCGCTTCACGACGCTCGCATTTCCGCTCAATCACCCGGCGCAGTCGTCTCTAGCGACGAAGAAGCTGCACCCTAATAGAGAAAACATGAGAGACCTTCATACAAAGTTTGATCGTCCCAAGCTGCATTGGTCTTAGTGGCCTTCTCAGTCTTATATAACGCGTGGCACACAGGGAAATTGAGCTACAAAAGGCGCTTGAACTCGGCAATGGCGCGGTGGATGCCGGCTTCCTCCGTCTTCAGAGCGACCTTCTTTGCCGCATCAGCCTCACGCACATTCTCCGGCACCTTTACTTCGTAGTCCTCTCGGTCCATCTTTTCCTCCAAACTAGCAAGCGATGGTGTAATCTTCATCAACTTCTTCTCTAGTTTGGTAATTTCGTTGGCAAAGTCTACCAGACCCGCAAGCAGCACAAAAATTTGCACCTTGTCGTTGACACTGTGCATAGCGCAGCCCTGTGGCGCTTCCTCGTCCACGATGCACTTGGAGTCGCCAGCCTTGGCTAGAGTGGCAAAGTCGTCCAGTTGCGCCTCCATGACCGCCTTCACTTCATTGTCAATGCATTTGATGAAGAACTGCGGCCGCACACTATTCGCCAGGCCGTACTCAGCACGCACCGAACGGGCAGCGTGGATAACTTCCTTCACAAGTTCCATGTTCGCCTCAACTTCCGGGTTTGTCCAGCTCTCCATAGGGAGCGGGTACGGTGCGATCGTAATACTGGCGGTTGAGCGTTTGCCCGGCAGACGTTGCCACAGCTCCTCCGTCACGAACGGCATAGTCGGGTGGAGCAGACGCAGACCGAACTCTAGGCACACGTAAAGCGTCTGCTGCGCCGTGAGCTTAGCCTCAGCATCGTCACCGCTGATTACGGGCTTCGTCAGCTCAAGGTACACATCGCAGAGGTCGTACAGCCAGAAGGTGTACAATGCGTTCGTGAGCTCGCCAAACTCGTACGCAGCAAACGAATTGTTGCATCCTTTGATGGCATGGTTCAAGCGGCTCAGAATGTAGCGATCACGCAAGCTCACCACTGCGTTGGACAGCACCGTGTCGGCAACGTTCTCGGCAGCCGAAAAACCGCCCTCGAGGTTGGACATGGCAAAACGCACAGCGTTCCACAGCTTATTACAAAAGTTGCGATAGCCAACCAGACGGCCAATGTCCAGGTTAATGTCACGACCCTGTTGTGTATATGCCAATAGACCGAAACGAAGAGCGTCAGCTCCACACTCTGGAATGCCCTGTGGGAAGTCCAGCTTCTGGCCCTTCTTGGCCTTCTCCACCTCCTTTGCTGGCAAATTGCCATTCTCGAGCTTCTTAAACAGGTCGTCCAGGGAGCAACCGGCAATGATCTCAAGCGGGTCCACGACGTTACCCAAACTCTTGGACATCTTGCGACCGTACTTGTCGCGCACCATCGAATGCAGATAGATCGTCTTGAATGGAAGCTTGCCCGTAAGTTTCTGGCCCAGGAACACCATGCGCGCCACCCAGAAGAACAAAATGTCATAGCCTGTCTCCAGCAAGTCCGTTGGATAGAAGTTCTCGAAGTCGCCAGAGTTGTTGGGCCATCCAAACACTGCAAAGGGAAACAAACCAGCGCTCACCCAAGTGTCAAGAACGTCTTCGTCCTGCTCCAGCTCGATCTGGTCCTCTTTAACGCCGAGCTTGGCCGCTGCCTTCTTACGTGCGTCTTCCTCGGAGATACCAGCAAACCAGCGGCTGCTTGCATCGTCTGAATTCTTGTCAACAAAGGATTCATCCTTGATGCGAGCAAAGTAGGCCGGAATGCGGTGACCCCACCACAGCTGTCGTGAAATGCACCAGTCACGGATGTTCTCCAGCCAGCGGAACCACGTCTTCTCGTGTGTTTCGGGCAGAATTGTGAGCTCCTTGTTTGTAACAGCAGCCATGGCATCTTTGGCCATCTGGTTGCAGTTAACAAACCACTGCGGCTTGACGAGCGGCTCAATGATGTCTCCTGAACGCGAGCAAATGCCCAGTCGCATCTTGTTGTCCTCTTTACCATGATACAGTCCCTTCGCTTCAAGGGCCTTCTCGACGGCAATACGCGCGTCATAGCGCATCATACCGGCAAACTCACCGCCGTTCTCATTGATTGCGCCATCGTCCGTGAGCACGTTGATGAACTCGAGGTTATTACGCTTGCCACACTCGTAATCATTGGGATCGTGAGCAGGTGTAATCTTGACGGCACCTGTACCAAAGTTCATGTCGACCAAGACGGGATCCAGCACAATGGGGATACGACGGCCGTTGAATGGGTGGACCACGTACTTGCCATGCAGATGCTTGTAGCGCGGATCCTCAGGATGTACAGCCACACCCGAATCTCCTAACATCGTCTCAAGTCGCGTGGTCGCAACAATCACCTGCTCATCAGCCTCCCCTTCCACTTGATAGCCAAAGGACGTGAGCACGCCAAACTCGTACTTGCGCTCCGGGTTGTGTCCAGGTACTGTCAGCTTAGTGCGTTTTTCAATATCAATATAGTCCACTTCAATCTCGGACAGCGCCGTCTTGAGTTTACAGCTCCAGTTGATCATTCTCGTGGCTCTGTACACGAGTCTTTCCTCCCATAGCTGACAGAAAGCGTGACGCACAGCGCGACTGCAGTTATCGTCCATGGAAAAATACTTCCGGTCCCAGTCCACAGAGCAGCCAACGCTACGGAATTGGTGATGAATGCGGCTTTCGTATTGGTTCTTCCAGTCCCACACACGTTCTAGGAACTTGTCTCTTCCTAGATCATGGCGGCTCTTTCCTTCCTCTTTCAACAGCCGCTTCTCTACGACGGATTGTGTCGCGATACCAGCGTGATCCGTGCCAGGCACCCACAACGTTGCGTGGCCTAGCATGCGGTGCCAGCGCGTAAGTGCATCCTGGATGGCTACAGTGAGTGCATGGCCCAAGTGAAGTGACCCCGTGACGTTGGGAGGTGGGATCACCATCACGAAGCGCTCGTCAGGTTTTGACGCTCGGATCTTCTCGTCCGTGCACGAGAAGAAGCCCGAGGCCTCCCACCAGTCCTGCCATGAAGCCTCTACAGCGACGGGGTTATAGGCAGCCAGCATGGGTTCAGCCTGCATGTCCTTCTTCTGACCCTTAGGCGTATGGTTGACAAACGCGGGTGGTGGTGCAACCGTCTCGGTCTCTTTCTTTTTCTTCTTCTTTGAGTCGTTCTTGGGTGCCCAGCGGTTTGGATCCTTCTCCTTCTTGGGCTTGGCACCGCCGTTTTTCTCCGCACGTAGAGCCTTTTTCATGGCATTCTTGCTTAGTTTCGCGGGTGCTGGAGGAGCTTCAGCGGGAGTGGAAGGAGTGGGTGCGGAGTCCGCCATGAGTGTGCAAAGTGAAGGGAAAGCGGGTCAAGTAATTTTTACGAAAGATTAAACGAAACTTTTGGTACTGTAAAACATTATATTGTCCTCGTCTTCCGGATGCTTGGAGTGGTTGGTTATCCATGCATGATGCGCTGCAGGTATCGTCCAGACTTTTCCGATGTATGCCATCACTGTATTTCGCTATGTATCTAGTCTGTGGTCTGGATGCATGCTTCTGCATGATGCCTGTCGTAACAGCACAACTGGTACTCAACATCACAAAGTAGGCGAGTTCATGGGCAAGCTGTGACGAGTGCTGAGACGATAGAAATCGTGTTTACCATTAGCTTCCGCAATGGGTTTTGCTACCAATGCGCTCAGTCGAGCAGCACAACGATATTCTGGCGCATGGCAACGATTGCAACACAAGCCATACCAATCTGTAGACATAAATGCTTGGGAGGTGGACGCTCTGCTATCCCACGAGAAGCAACCTTCACTCCTTTAGCTATTGCGACTGCGTCTTACTGTATGTTACATCAGTACCGCAGCCAAATGAACTATTCTGTGCTGAGAGTTCCATCATATACTGTCTAGCGAATCATAGCAAGTGTCGTCTGCATCGTCCGAAGACTTGGCAATTTTCTTCAGCTACTATAATCATTGGAATCTCTATCGATGCATTCATCGTCATTTTCACGAATGGAAATCTTTCATTGTTTCTTTCACGATAATTTACGACTATCCATGACCAACCAAAACCGACGGGTTATCTCTTACGTTCACTATATGTGTAAGATGACATCTATCTTCTTTCTCGGATCAACACACGACAGCTCCATCAGCACTTCTTGCTTCCCATGCCTCTTAATTTACATTCGTCGCTTGCTCGCATGATAGCAGCACCCATCACTTCGACTTTTCGCAACACAACCGAGAGTCACATTCGCACAATTTCAGTAGCAGCAAAGACGCAGTAAAACTCTTATAACATGGTACTCCCTCTATTTATCGTCGGCACATTGGGCATGGGCACGGCCACTGGCTACGGTATGTACCGGGTGGGCACAGCGCTGGCACTTCCGTCCTCGGTCAGTAAAACCCCTTCCAAAAGCGCTAGTAGTCTTGCGGTTGGCGGGATCTCTGCGGTGGCCGCATACTCAACTCAAGTTCGAGTTCTCAACCGCTACTTGTCACATTTGCTGACGTACAAAGTGCCAACGAATGTGACAGCGTGGAGCTTCCGCGATTTTCTGCGCATTGCTGGGCCTCTAGTGGCTCCACGTGTTGCCATGTTCTCGACGTCGGTAGCGCTCATGGGTTTCGTATCCACAAAGCTGGAACTATATCGAGATACTAACAAACACAAGATAGACCGGTAATAAAGTTGTTCACTATTTTGAGTTTCGAGTGGCTCGAGTTTCTGGCCAGCTCACAATAATGGCGCTATCCGACGCATGTACTAATCATGACTGTAGATGTATGGCGACCAGTCTGCTCACGAGCCATCGAGTTTGCAAGTGCTTACTCGACGGCAATATCAACGCTAGGGCGCATAGAAGAGCACACTTCAAGTACCTCGTGGATCTTGTGGTTCTTGAACTCGCTCATAATCTTGGCCTCGTTCTTGATCTTGTTGTCATCCACGGCAACAAAGGCCTGTTCTGTCAAGATATAGTCGAAGCGAGGTGCCCACTTGCGAGAGCCAAGACGTGCCGTCGTTGAGCAGTTGTCTACCATGTAGGCGACACCACGGGCATGCATGTACGGGTTCAGGGAATCCACCGACTCGATCACTGATTCGTTGGCGACCTCCGAGTAGCAGTGGCCGTGGCTGATGAGGACATCGATCTGAGCCATCATCATGGCCACGTACGAACCGGCAGTGAAAGGGTTCATGACGAAGTTGCCGTCGCGAGCGGCACGCACCTTCTCACCAATCTTCCACGTGTACGTTTGGTCAATCTTGCCAAACGGGAAGCGATCGTGGCGAGCCACAGCGTTGTTGACACTGCGGATTTCGTTGCCACACGCCACATCGTCGTATACCTCTTCGATGATGTCTCGACATGGCGTGTAAGCAGCTGTGTAAGCCTTCTCGAAAACGATCTTGTCCTCACCCTTAAAGCTCTCATACACAGACTTGATACCATCGTGCGAGATCTTCTCGTTCAATGGACCGGTAATGCACTCGGCCGTGTTCTTAAAGGCGTCCTCGGGACTCATACCGTTCTGCACGTAGCGACGGAAGAGCGACTCGACAAGACCGTGCACTCCACCGAGCAGGATACAGCGTTCGCCAAAGATGTCGGACTTGTACTCGTCAGCCATCGTCGTATAGAAGGTGTAGGGGGCACCCACGCCCACACTCCATCCCAAAGCGATCTCGGACGCGTTGCCTGTCACGTCTTGGTGGATGGCCACACTAGCGTTGATACCAGCGCCGTTTACCGTCTTGCCTTGCACATAAAGGCGACGCACGCTAGGGCCCATGCCTTTTGGAGCCATCATGACCACATTGATGTCTTTAGGGAACGACTCGTTCACCGACTCGAGGTGGCCCAACAGGAAGCCGTGCGACAGACCGAGAGTGGCGCCTGGCTTGATTAGCGGAAAGATCTTGGGGTACAGATTGACACAGGCCGAGTCACTAATGAGCAGCACGACCAAGTCCGACTCCTTGATGACGTTGAACATCTCACCCAGATTGCCCTTGTCTTCGCTGAAGCCTGCAGCATTGGCCTTGGAAATGGAGGACGAGCCGTCACGCAGACCAACCTTGACCTTGATGTCCGTGCCCTCGAGCGACTCACGCAGGTTCTGCGCTTGCGCGGGACCTTGCGAGCCCCAGCCAATCACGCCAATCTGCTTGATGCCGGCAAATGCTTTAGGCAGAAGCGAAAACTTGTCGCGACCGCCGGGCAGGACCGTTTCCTTGGATTCAGCCATCTGCACCGTGCGCAGGTGGTCCTTGAACACGACGGAGCTTAGCTCGGACGCATTCGTGGCGAACGAGCGCGTCTTGAGCAGCGGCGACGAAGCACGCATCGCAGACTTGAGGAATAGGCGCATATTGGGTGGAGGAAGAGGAGGATACGGAGGAGGATGCCACTCGCGAAGAAAATAGGAGAATGAGGACGATCTTGGTAGCCACTGGAGCAAATATCGTTGAACTCCAGTTTGCGCATTCGGTCGTTTGGCTCTGAGATTGAATACTGACGTGTAGCAACAGCTATACACTGAGGCTTTTTGTCACTCTTTCACCTGTAATACTAAATGTCATCACTAATATGCGCTGCAATATAGTAGTGGAAGAATCTTGCGCGCTCGGCACAAGGGTGAAGCTATCAACTGTTAACACTTGCCGCGGCAACGACTCGTCGACACATTGCGTGCAGGACTTCTTTAATCAGGACAACATCAACATTTCGTCCAAGGGATGAGCTAGCGACCAGGGCATGTCACGAATAAAAGGACGGATGTCACGATTTTCGCTTTAGTATTCCACCGAGTCGACTTGGTGGTTGCGCAAACGATTTTGAGTACACAACCGGTCCTTTGTTGCATAAGCGTAGCGCTGCTTCGAGACGAAGGCTGAGGAGCTCGTCCAGCTTGCATTATTGTCGGGCAAGTGAGCATGGACCGCTTTTTTTGGAGTATGTGCTGCTGATGAGAATTGCCGGTTTCTACAGAACGTTTGTATGGCAATAACGTCAGCGGCCAAGTCTCGGCCATTTGCAAAAGGCCTCTTTGTCTTGGTTTGTGCAATCAATGCGCAAGATCTGATTCGCGTCTACTGACGTTTGCGTGGAGCTCCTCGCGGTCAAGCAGATCTTCATCCAGGAAGAGCTGGAGCTCGGCAAAGACGTGAGATTGTTCTCACTTCAGCAATGCGAGCGCGAGCTAGAGACTCTACCTCTACTGCAGACCCATGAACACGACAATGCTGTGCACTTTAGTGGTAGCGGTGCGATCACTAGATTGACATGATGCTAGATGACGCTAGTTTCTAACCAAAATGCTACGGTTCGATTGTCAACATGTTCATTGAATATCTTTCAGCGAGGTCGCTCAGCAATTAGGGTGGATATATCACTTGAACTGACGTTGCCCGCAATATTTATGATATCAAGTACAATGCTGACGGTGTTTGGGTTGTGGTGCGAATTCGTGGCTGACGAGCGAAGCGACATAAGTGGTGCGGCGTGCGGTATCTACATGGGTTGGATACTGTGCATCGCGATCTCAAGCGCGCCAATATGCTACATGCGGACGACGAGCGCGGTGATGTGAAGATTGCAGCTTTCAGGTCAGCAAAGAGGGTGGTTGATGGAAGACTATGCGGGGCGTTGAGACGAAGGAAGATCTCAAGCACCCAATGAATACAGCAAGGCGAATTTTGCTTACTATATACACCAAGGTGGTATCGCTGAGCCAAAGACGTTGACTGCTAGTAACGATTTCGACTTGCACATTCGACAGGTCTGTGCGTGAATGTTTAGGTTCGCCATGCCAAAGCTTGTTCGCACTAAATAGGGAGCTGATTGCTGGCAAAAGGCAGGCATTTGAGACCTTGGTAGCGATGTCCATAAGAAGCAAAAAAAGGAGAACGAAAACCTCGTGAGTGTGATTATGCATGCACGCAAGATCACCGACGAGGAAGCGTTGAAGATGCGCGGCTTTCTTACACCAGATGGCACCGATTGGAGCGTGCAGTGGATTCTGTCGGCAGAGCATATCCAATTGAATGGTCTGGCATTCTACGCTTGACTCTGAAGTTCCAGAGCGCGGTTGAGAAGAGGATGGCGGAGGTGTTAGGATTAGAATATTTTGGGTTTCTAAGGGACCTTCATGAGAACAAGCATACTGTAATGCGTAGCGCAAGACCATACGTCTAGGGAGTGATGTTGAAAAGAGTGATTCGTGAGGATGATAGTGGAGGAAAAGTACCAGTACGCTAGTCGTCTCTTTGCCAATCAGTAACGAGCGCCGGATACAGTGCGTCAGTTTTGCTGTATTGTCCACATTCGAAGGGAGAGAAGAGGACCGAGTGTCCATTGATGCCTCTTGGATACGTGCGAGACGTCATCATCGGACTTGACTCTGAAATGCGGGCGCTGTACTAATGTGAGAGAGGTCTTTCATCCACAGCAAAGTTGGCGCTATGGAAGCAGGCCGAAGAAGAAGATGATGACGATAATGAAGAAGGACCACCCGGACAGGATCCGCCGATTTCCGCAATCTTAGCATCGTAACGAGCGCGCTATCGTGCAAGTGATGTCGAAGGAGTAGCATCATATGACCGACTTCAAGCGATATATTGCTTGGAACGACGGCCACGAGAAGACGACTGCAATATGGACTAATAAATCGCGAAACCCCATAAACTTGAAAGTGGCCAAAAATCGTTCATTGAGTCAAGTTTGGCACATTCATGTAGCAATTAATGTGACAATGTCGGACGATGGGAAGTAAAGGATATATCATTACACACGGCTCATGGGCCAGCATTCTTGAATATCTAGCGACGATTGACGATTGATACTTCGTTGTACTGCGATGGGTGTTAGTGTCATTTTTACACCAACCTTGAAAGCATCAAGTCTTTAACGTCTTAAGCATCTGGCAAGCCATGGTAGCTTCGAACTCCGGCGCGAATCGTGTACTTTTTGTTCTCTACTCTCTCCTTGCTGCTCAGAGCGGCTTTGTAGATGCCGGTACTCCTCTAGCCAGCATTGGCGATTGTCTGGACAGCGCTGGTATCGAACACTCGGTGCCCACGACCTCAACGTGGGAAGTGGACATTGAAGCGTGGAACTCGCGTTTGCGTCCCGTGCCTTCGTCCGTCGCTTTCCCCAAGACGGAGGAGGAGGTTTCAGCTGCTCTGAAGTGTGCGGCTAGCACCGGTGTCAAGGTGTCCACTCTTGGCGGCAACCGTTCGTTCTCGAGCATGGGATTCGGGCGTAACGATGGTGCTCTGGTCATCAACTTGATCCACATGAAGCACTTGGAATACGACGAGTCAACTCAGTTGCTATCGTACGGTGGGCCTGTCATGATCTCGGAGGCGGTCGACTATCTGTGGAAAAATTCCCAGCGCACGCTTCCCCACGGTCGTTGTCCAGATGTCGGCATGACCGGTGTATCTGCCTCCGGTTTCGGCACTCTCTCGCGTGCTAGCGGCACTGCGTTGGACAATATCGTGTCTGTGCGTGTAGCGCTTGCTGACGGCTCTATTGTGGACGCTGACGCCACGCAAAACTCGGATCTGTTCTGGGCTGTACGTGGTGCCGCCAGCTCAATGGGCGTTGTCTTGGACTTCAAAGTCAACACTATAGAGGCTCCTTCGACGCATGCTACGGAGTACTCGATTAATTTTGTCGATAGTGCCAAACCGACTCAGCAGGACAATGTTGACGCTTTGATTGGCACACAAACGTGGGCCTTGAGCGCGGACAACAACGACCTTCTTTCGATCCGCTTCGGCATAGATAGTAGCAGCAAGATCGAGGGTTTCTTTTACGGCTCTGATGCAGAGGCCGAGACTGTGCTAGGATCGCTCATGAAGAATTTGCCAGCCTCAATGAATCTGACTACAATTGGAAGCGACTTCTGGACCTCGGAGGGATCATCGACGCCTGGACTTGTGGAGAAGAAGCTTACTCCTCGTCGATACTTCTACGTCACATCGGTGACCATCCCCAAAGCCACTCCACTCGACAATGCCACGGCTTGGGAACTATTCTCCAGCACTGCTTATGCGCCTGAGCTTGAGGACGCATCTGCCAGCGGTTTCGTAGACATCTGGGGTGGCGAGTATAATCAGGGTGTTGGCCCTGATGATTCAGCTTGGAAGCACGATGACGTCCTGCTCTTAATCCGTTGGGATATACGCACGTCAGCCCACAACGAATCGTTCGCTGACGCCTCGCTGGCCACTATGCGCGAAAACTTTTACAACTTTGTAAGCGCGTACAAAGCCACGGGCGGTGTGCCCGGTGGCTTCACGACGTATCGTGACGAGATGTGGACTGTGCCCGAAATGGCCGAATACTTGTACGGTGGCGGCAACTTCGACAAGCTGCAGACGATCAAAACCAAGTACGATCCGGAAGGGATGTTCAACACTGACCCACATGACATCCCTGTCCTATCGTAGACCAAACTGAAAATGTCATCTACTTGGTAGGAAAAACTGCAACGACGCCAATGATGCAAACACTTCCAGTGATCTCCAGATCTTATGTCACTTTTTGAGCTTAATATGAAATGTCCTATTAACAGACAGTTTTGGCTTCATGATAACCTCGCTGTCTTCCTTGGTTGCAACGGGAATAAAACGGGATTTCCCTATTTTGTATCCAGCCAGTCATGTATGACATACCAAACTCACGTATAACGCTTCCAGCAGTGGCTGAAGTTCTCATCGGGCGGGCGAGCAAAGAGGACTGAGACAAACAACGACGGAGAGAGAACTCCGACATCAGGATGACAGAGACAGAAGCCTGCTGGCTTTATCTTGGAAAACGCTTTCAAGCAGGGCAAGGGCTACTTCACGTGTCGCCTGAACACGATCTGCCGTGGCCTCTTCTTCAACACGAGATTCAACACAGCGCTCATGCGTTGAACAGATCCAGACGTATCTGGTCAACCTTCACATGCACTATGATGTCTGGAGAATAGTCTCCCTCAACCCGGCTACACCAACAAGATCTTCTTTGACCACTGTTGCTCGGGCGTGGTGTCAACTCTTCAGACGCGTCTCATTGCAGAGAAGAATTCGTTTTGTGGGAAAGCATCCATGCGTATCAGTCACAGAGAGCACAACACGGACTCGTTGAAGTCTCCAACCTCATCGGGTACTCATAACTCAAACAAGGACTTCGTGAGCAGATGGTGGTGAACGCTGGCGTGATGATTCGTGAGCACTTCGAGAAACGCCTCCGACTCTACGTGCGGATCACTTTTGGCAGGAGTTGCGTCATGATCAGAATGACCGCAGGGAGGCACGTGTCCTTTGATGCCATCGCGCCAGCTCTAACCGTCGAAGCAACGCGCTTCGCGATCGCATCGACCGCTACGCGAGCCATGCGCCTCTAAACGAGTTTCCACTTGAGAAACGGCCGGGCGCGCTGAAGTTCAGCAGGAAATTTACGCTATTCCGAAAGTACTACAGTCGCTCCAGGTACTTCATGTAGCTCGCTGACGGCATCTCTGCAAGAGTCGCAACATAATGTTCTCAAAAAAAGAAGCAATTCGATTACATCACCGTGAACAAGGTAAAATCGACTTCGACGTCTATCCTACGAAACACGCACGTCTGTTCGCGGTCGGCAATGTTGCTCGTGCCATCTTCTATCTCCATTTGTAACTATGTGTTGTAGCTTGCGTGTAAATTGTAAGGCATGTACATTTGACGCAAAAAGGTATGACAAACATGTAGACAATGCATGCAAGGCAAAATGCGCTGCTTCAAGCCCCAATTGTTTTGTCATTACCTTGGCACAGAAACCGTATTTCTGATGCTTATGCCGTGCGAACATGACCGAGCAAATTTTTCTCCACCACTGCACACTCCTGAAGCGCTTGAGATTTGCTTCAACTAATCGACCAACAATGCTGCGACTCTTAAGTCGCAACTGACTCACTCAGCGCGATACATTATGTGCTGAAAAAGGAGCAGCGATTAAATGACGCTGCCTAAAAGGGCAGTATAAAACGGAGAAATCCCGAAACGGGGCCGTTTTATTTCTCATTTGGCAACCCAGATTATACCCGAAAAATGTTCCTTTCTACATCCACCAATGACAACATTGAAGCGCGCACAATATTCATGCACATGCATTTCTTGAGTTTGTTCACAGAGTCTAAAAACAACTTTATTTGGAATGTTGCAATTCGACTACCTTACTCCACGGTAGGTATCCGATGACGAAGAGCAAATGAAAGCAGTATCCCAAGTAAAGCCTCATGATCTCCATTAACGACCGTCTGGGCACAAGAATTGTAGCTTTTTGTCCGTAAAAATTCCTTCGTATCCTTCAGCCGTATCATTGCGAGCAACACTGCACAACCACAACGTAATGACAGCTTCAGATGAGCCCATGAGAACATTTTCCATGACAACTCACCTCTCAATGGCGCCCAGGCGTCCGTGGCTGCGTACTTGATTTGCGCCTCGCTCAGAACAGATGCCTCCCAGTCCGACACTTGCATCTCTTTATCAAGCGATCCTCCCAAAAACACCTGGAACGTTGTCTTAAGACCGGGTCGTTTACATCCAAGTTTGTGCGAAATATAGAGCGTATCCACCGTCGAGTTTACAGCTTGTACAAGATTCAATGTCTTCAACTGGCGGATGTCGTCGCTCAGAGAATGACCAACTTTCAGCACGCCAGGGTCTGCAAATAGCTCTTGCAATACTGGAGGCAGTGGATTCCCTCGTTTCAATCTATAAAGAAATGCCCGCTCCAGGGTACTGACCTGAATCAAGCATACAGGGTTGCCTTTCCTTCCCTTCAGCGGGTGAAAGTCTGGTCTCGCTTCAGTATCCACACCCACCACCTTCTGCTCTCTCAAATATCCTGCACATTCCTGCTCCTCTTGCTCCGAGTGGATCACTGCAATGGGTCCATCGAAACTTATCGTGGGTAGATTATCGTAATCTCCCAGAGTCCTCTCTCCGAAATGACGAAACAATGCGGAGTTCTCTTGGAATAGTGGTAGATGTTTCACGCGTGCATGTCTCGCTTCCTTCTGTCGCAACATTCGCTTAAACTCGTATTGTCGCTTCTTGGCTTCGGGATCTGTAAATCTAACAATTGTCGCTTGCGGGCTGGATGCTGACGTCGTGGGCAGCGGCATTTGCTCCAGCGTTTCGGCGGCAAGCGTGGCCCGAAGACGATTGAGCTGCTGGCGTTGCTTCTGACCGGCGGAGGATATCACGGCATTGCTGTTAGAGACGCGGATCCTCCGTTTGGTGGCAAAAGAGGCGGCGCTGGACGGGACGAGGGGCAGCGCCGCGAGACGCATGGTGGGCAGCACAAATGAAGTCACTTTTGTTCAGAATAATGACATCCGAGTCACTATTTTGACCACTGTAAAGTGAGCTCCACCTTAACTTCAGTAGACCTTGTACTCCTCGACGTTCCGTTCTCTCTCCTCTTCAGCAGCAATGCTTGCCGCTCTAATAGCCGACATTATGTCTGTGGTGATTCTCCGGAATTTTCAATCAGCTCGTATAGCTGATTCCTGTAAATTTTGGCTATCAGTAGACGTAACCTCTCATAATGGCATCTTAAGCGCTCGTAATGAACAGCTTTTTACTTCTGCAACTAGGCACACGCACCACGGTCTGTAACAAGTGAAAACACTGCACGTCCTGCTGTTTTGCAAGCGTGACACACATAGTTTGTATTGGCGGCAGGAACAAGATAGTGCGGGATGGAATCAACGTGTTGCCGTAGTCCAGTGCCAGATCTTGTTGCAGCATTTAGGCAGAACGGTGTTACGTAAATATCTGGAATTTTCGCATCACGATCATGCTATGATTAAATCAGTGAAAGAACTCCGTTGCTTGCACGCGCCACAGGAGCCTGAGCAAAAGCTGCTACGAAGAGATGAGGACGCTATGTCCTCCAAAGCTGGTCAACAAAAATCTGATGAGCCGATGCAGAAATCAGAAAAGACAAAGGAGCAACAGCAACAGGACAAATAGACGCAGGAGCTCGAGAATGATAACGAGCTTGAAGCCTTGGACGAGCAGACGGAGTCAGAGGTGGAAAAGCAGAGATTGCTTTGTAAAATCCGTATTGCGTGCATATGATGAATTTGCGGGAAGTTGTTGGGTATAATCAACTGCGATAGTTTGTGAGTCTGCATCGAAAATGGCACAACGTCACTATCTGCTCCTTTTTCAGCACATAATGTATCGCGCTGAGTGAGTCAGTTGTGACTTAAGAGTCGCAGCATTGTTGGTCGATTAGTTGAAGCAAATCTCAAGCGCTTCAGGAGCGTGCAGTGCTGGAGAAAAATTTGCTCGGTCATGTTCGCACGGCATAAGCATCAGAAATACGGTTTCTGTGCCAAGGTAATGACAAAACAATTGGGGCTTGAAGCAGCGCATTTTGCCTTGCATGCATTGTCTACATGTTTGTCATACCTTTTTGCGTCAAATGTACATGCCTTACAATTTACACGCAAGCTACAACATGGTGTTTTTGCAAAGATTGATGCATCATCGATCCACCTGATGATGCTTTTAAACAGCAGATCGCTCAGAACGACATTCATCGGCCCATTTGAATATTCTATATTTTCTTTATATGAACTGCAGAATCACTAGCTGTCCTCGGTAGCAAAACGGAGCTTTTCATAGCTCTTTGGGTGCAGTGGCATCTGCCAAAAGTCAATGAAGAAATCAAAGGAGTCTGCATACTCGACGGTCTTGTTTCATCGCCTTGGACTATTGATTTGAAAGAGTCAAATGTTGTGTCTT
>NQFO01000410.1:0-11067 GCA_003991265.1 Pseudoperonospora humuli
AAGTTGTCGTCGACGGTCATCAAGCGCTGACAGTGCCCGTCAGTGTCATTACCGTGGCGGTGAAGGCCATATCAGTGACGCCGTGAACCTGAAATGCACATAGCAAAATTAGGCAAACTGGCGCGCGATGAAGATCGTGATACGTCGGAGAAGATTGCGCTTGGACAACTTCAGGGTGGTGGYAAGGCTGGTGGTAGCGATGGYATGTTTGACTCGCGACTGTTCAATCAGTCCCAGGGCATCGTCTCTGGCTTTGGCCAAGAGGACGAGTACACTGTTTGCTCGAAGCCAATGGTGGACCGTGGCAAAGCTAGCGTGTACCGCCCAAAGAGCGATGACGGTGCTATTGATGCCAATAGAGAATACGAGGAGTTGAAGGGTGGTCACGCGAAGCGTTTTAAAGCTGACAAGCAGTTCCGTGGTACTGAAGCTGTGGCGCGAGGCGGAGGTCGCGATGGTCCGGTGCAGTTCTCATTCAGTGACATCAAGGAAGAGGATGACGAAGACGCTTACAAGACTCACTCTACTAATGCTCCTCGCAACAGTGTGTATCGATCGTCGTTTAGTTCTCCACCAAATGTCTTCAGGTTCATTTCAAATCCAAAGCCCTGATTACTAATCGCGTGGTCGCATACTGGGTCTTGCTCTTCAAGCCATCCTACTTATCTAGCTTGTGGCCTGAGACTGACCTGATCGGACAAAGCATGTGCTTTAGCAACCGCATGGCAGCACTAGCATCAATACATCTTAAACGCATTAATGTCGCATTGAATGTGACTGTCAATCAAGAAAAATAGGTACTAAAGGTTTATCACGTCAACACTATTATACTTTGGAAAGACGATATATTGCTAAGATGTTCCGCACGTCTGTGATTACTCCAGAGTTGGCCAAAACATCCGGAAAGGTCTTCTTCCAGATGCTTCGACCGATCAGGTCAGTCTCAGGCTATAAACTTGACAAGCTGAGTGAAATAACATAAAGCTGCAAGATTCAGCATGTGACATTGATTGCAGGAAAGTATTGAGGATTTATTCTAGTACATGTACATTTGTATGAATCAGGAGACAAAGATGGCTCAGCTCAAGATAACGGGTTTATCGGGACATTCAAACTGAGAGGGAAAAGGCAACAAGAGATCAGAAATCAGGCCTTGCATTTCGATCAAACATGTGGACAGGGCTTTCGCCTTCGTCGTTCGGTCCTCAAAATAAGCTGATCCTTGAGACGGGAGATTGGTATCCACCCGTACCGGCATGAACTCGACACTGGATCGACTGTTTTTCATTTTCGCAATGTTCATTCTTCAATCTGCACGGTAAAAGTTTATCATCAGTAATCGAGTGTTTTTCATCCAAGCATGCGCTTCGCCTTCTTCCTCGCGGTGCTTTTTGTGGCTACTCTTTGCGTCAGCGTCTCTGCGGTCTCTTCCGTCAAGAACTCCAACGAAGTCACTATTGGGTCCAGGACATCGACCGATGTCGCTTCCCGTTATGATGTGGATACTGGACGTCGTTTACGTAGTTCCGAGAAGAGCCACGGTCACAATTTCAAGTTTGGCCACAAACGTTCCAAGAAGGCGCTCAGTTTAACGTGGAAAAGATTTTGCGACTGGTTTGCTTCTTTCAGTCTGAAAGTGAAGAAGGTGAAATCAAAAGCGAAAGTAAGCGTAAAGTTCTAAGAGCCGATGTTTTGTTTGGTATGAGTATTTCTAATTACTTTGTAACGGTGTTTAAATTTGTGCTCTTTAACTCTATACGCACTCTTTCGTGTTGACTTGTTCAGCTTACTTCTTAGTATAGCCGTGAAACTGTAATCTTAATACTCCGCTTCCTCGCGCTGTGAATATGGGCTGGGTTGACCGTTACCAATTAACTGCAGCTAAAGAGTACTCTCTCATGATTGAGCATCTCATCACGGGCGACGAGTTTGAAGTTTACGACTTCAGATCGAAGTTCTATGACGACGCGAGCAGGGAAGTCGCTAAAGAAATATCGGAGCATGTGGACAAGCAAGATATCATCTTGGGTGTTAATGAGATACACGAATGCCGCTACAACACTACCATATCACAATGATGAGCTATTGGCGAGGCTTACAAGAGGTTAAAGACTCATGGAAACCTTCCACTGTGTACTGCTGTATACAGGTCCTTCATCCATACCAAGGTTAATGCTATGTCTCCCAGTCTGGATCCGCTATTCCCGGCGACCTAAGCGTCGTAACGAGCGTGATAATGTGCAAGTGACGCCAAAGGAGTACCGTCACATGGCTGGCTTGAAGTGATTTACTGCTTGGCACGAGGGCCTGAAGAAACAGAACCTTAGGTACGTGAAGATGCTTGTAGAGATGCCGTAGTACAAGACCGCGAGCTACTTGAAGGACCTGGAGCGACTGCAGTACTTCTAGAGAAGCGACCGTTTCTCAAGTGGACGTTCTTCCACATGCGCATGGCTGGTGTGGCGGTCGATGTGATCGCGAAGCGCCTTGTTCCGACGGTGAATATGAATCCGTACGAGGACTGGAATAAGCGCGATAGCATCAAAGGGCACGCACTCTATCCGGTGAAAGGGTTGATAGGGGTGTTGTATAGGCGCGCGATGGTGATGCTTATGGACGAATTCATGACGAGCAAATTTTACTTGCAGCGCCACCAAACGCTTTCGTCTGTAAAACCCTCTGCCTATGTAAGGCAAGAAGCAGCGGAAAAGAAATACACACAATGGTATGGCGGTGGCTGAGGATACCCCGCAAAAGCTTAAAAATGCTTTGGTGTGTTTTGTCACGCAGAGCGCAATGCCAAGTACCGGGACCGGGACCGAGGCTTGAACGCCGCCATTAACAGGGTCTATATGCTCATTGAAAGGTTGTTTACTTTAGTGTATTTTTTTTTTGAGACTTGAATTTGAAACTCAGTTTTTTGCTTGGATTTGTTACGTCAGACCGTAAATAGCGAAACGTGGATATGATAAAGTATCCACCTCGGTAATCCTGGATATTATAGGTGACATTGTCATCTGCTCCCCAGGATATACCGATAGACATACTTTCATTTGTCATGTCGCCTGCTTGCCCTCGAAGCCGCGAGTTGCTGGTGCTCGCCGCAAAGCTTGCTTTGGTCTTTGGGAGCGCTGTGTGCGTCGTGCTGGGATTATGCATTCTTCTCGTGCACCGCGTTCGTGAGCATGATGCCGCTCTGGGCCTCGCAACGTCCAAACTGGAATCTCTCTCAGTGCGCAGCTTCTCCTCGCTCCAGGAGCTGCAGCGCTCACACGAGACTTTTCTGCACGTATTTAATGTGCAGTTTCCTCTCGCTTTGGCTTGCTTTACTTGCATCTACGTCCTCAAACAGGTATGAAAAGAAGTGTTTCTTCAAATTAAGCTTTAATGGATGCATTGCTTACTTGAACCGAAAGACGTTCGCTATTCCCGGGTCAGCTTTGTTGAATGTGTTTGCAGGTGCTATTCTACCTTCACCAATGGCTTTTCCACTAGTGTGCACGCTCACGACTTGCGGGGCGTCCTGCTGCTATCTCCTGTCCAAGAATTTAGCTTCCGAAGAAATCGTCATGAGTTTGAGTGAACGAATGCTGCCTGGCAAACTGCGCACGTTGAGACTAAAGATTGAGGACGCAAAGGCTCGAGGCCAATTACTCTTCTTGCTGCTGTTCCTGCGTGTGTTCCCATTAACGCCGAATTGGTTTTTGAACATGGCGAGTCCATGGCTGCAGGTGCCACTGAAGCTTTTTGCTCCGTCGGTAGCATGTGGGCTACTGCCTTACAACTTTATCACGGTGAATGCTGGCGCCATGTTATCTTCACTGCGCAGTACAAAAGATTTAATGGATCCGCGAACTATGGGGTTGTTAATGCTGCTTGCGACTGGCATGCTCATCCCGGTGCTGTTAAAGAAGAAAACCAAGAACATGGAAGCGAAAAGTAGCGAAGAAGAGCGTGACGAGGGAGTCAAATCCGGCAATGCCAGCAGCAAGAAGACAGACTGATAATGCAGTACGTGCTGTACAGAACCAAAGGCAACTTTCGTAGCGACAGATGTTAATACGTTTACGCTAACGCCTACTGCGATCACTCGATAGCTACGTTACGTGAGGTTCAATAATCTTAATGCGTGCGATCTTTCTGGCTCATTTCTTCAAGGTTTCTATTGTGAATGTCCTGCATGCATTGCCTGATCTAAATCACATTGCCGTGAACGACACAGTTTTCAAGTAGATCTACAGATACAGCTTTGTACGAGTAATCATGCGTCGTCAAGCAACGTCCAAAACGCACTTCACCACTGAATTTTCCTTCCTCTGCTGCCTTAAGTGCTGCCCTGGCGAGCATTATCTCGACGGGTTCACCTGCAAGTCTTCGGATTCGTCAGCAACTTTCGCAGCATCCACTGATGATTCTCTTAGCGCTGTAGGTAAATGCCGACGGCGTATCCACTCTCGAGACGTCACCATGTTAGATCGAGATGTACAAAATGGTCAATCAACAGTGAAATGCAACACAATCTAGCTAACTCGTACCACATCGGTGAGAGTGACATTCAGCAGGTCTGGACCGTACACCTTTTTCGGAAAGTTCGTGGCCAGCTCGTAGTTTCGTATTGTAACGCCGCGGTCAAAGAATTCAACATCGACAAAGTCGCGCACCGTCTTCAGCGTGTCGTGCGCATAAAAGACGTGATCTAGGCGAGTGCCATTGTGTAAATGGAACTTGATCACTGCCGTCTTATAGTTAGCACCTGGCGGTGGGGTGCGTGACTTGACTCCGCGTGCCAGTATGAGAACGTTTAGTCACTAACGATGTCGAGGGTCAAGCCGTGGTCAGACTCATGTGTTCAAGACCTGTGGAAGTATAGGCGACAACTTGATGACCTTGTTGTGGTTCTCATGCAGACAATTCTACGGGTCCAGATCATGCTCAACAGGGGATGGCTGTCCCCTTGTTATTTGAAAGCGGCCTTGGTCGGTCACATTCGGAGACTCCTCGTCCATGAGAGACTGCAGAGAGCGTTTGACATTCCTAGAAGAATCTACAGTACTTCGTTCGATCCACGGACACGATGATAGCGACGTGCAACTGCCTGACCATGTAGAACCAGCAAATTTTCCTGCGGTTTTAGTCACGACAGCAAGGCGATGGTAGACTATCAGTCTGATGTGTGCATAATTCTCTTCGTTATATCGCAACACTCGGAGCTTAGCAGCGTTGTGGCGCTCCATAGCATAGGTAAACAAATGGGACTGACGTATTGTATACAAAGTGCGCTCATCTGTTAATAAAAAATAGGCATCGGAGATCTCTTCCCAATGATAAAGCTATGCTGGTAAAATACTTGTAAAATTTAGCAGTAAAGTGCCGGGCATTGCCTGCTTACAAAGTCGTGCCGCACAGCTTCTTGGCGATACCTGCAAGGATTTTGCGTCCGTACGGAATGTAGCTCGCCGAGTACCTATTGCAAACATTAGCGTTTTAGCAAGGATAGGTCGTATAAACTTCGTCAACATTCTTACCAGATAGCAGCCACACACTGGATGAGTACCAGTAACAGCACCACCAGTCCCAACTGAGGAGCCTGTTGAACAATGCAATAGTTTGTTACATAAGCTTCAAACACCTCAAGTTGAAGCGCCTTACGCACCGCTATAGCAACCGTCAGTACCACGACTATCATCACCAGATAAATAATCGTGGCTATGCGGCGTACAGGCTTGAACATTAGCTTTACCTGCTGCTTAGGGCCGACAAGAAACCCAGAGCTATAGAATCCACCACAACGTCATTAAGAGCCCCGTTCCTACATTCTATTTGACCAATGACGTACCCGCAGAGTGAAATGATATTGCCAAGACTGTACATGACGCCGAACTTGGTGCCATTGCCGGACCCAGCGATCAAGGCGAAGGTTGACTGGCCAAAGAAACGCCATCCTCATAACACGTCAGCTCCTGATATCAATCTCTGCACCAATAACTTTGGTTACTTACCCCAAAACTCACGAGATACCCGAGCACAAAGCAGCACATAAAGCCCGTCAGTCGCTGTTTTCGTGTGAGGCTTGGACACGTGCTAATGAGCGAATCAGACGACGGCGCCGCGTCAGGCTTGGTTGCATTCTTTTTATCGCCCGTCACGCTTGCCAACGTTTTGCTCGCATCGCTTGCTGCGCTCGCCACCTTGTCGCCGGCGCCGCTGATTATCAACTTAATCTGGTCCATCGTGACTGTCGAGAAACTACAAATTATTTTGATCAGCTAATGGCAGCGCTCTATTTTGACCAATAGCCACGTGAGTCCATCTGCAAATACTTGCTACTGTATGAACAGGGTCTTGCGCCGCAAGTGCTTGTGTATGTGCAAGGCCTTGACTCATAGTCATGCACGCGGCACGTTGAAGTATGAGTGCAACCGGAATTGCTGCGAACGAGCGGGACATTCGCGTGTTCAATTCACACCTGATGCAAGTTTCCTACAGTACTTGTAGCAGCCAATTGACCCATTTGACGATTCACAGTATAATCAAACGTGTTTCTCTCTCAAGTTCTTTCAGCTAAACTTGAGACTGTCAGTAGTTCTGAATAGTACAATAGCAAAAGAGACTTGAGCACTAAAGTGAGCATTGTTTGCCCGACGCTGCTCGATACATCCGGTCATGCAGCGCGGCCGTTTGTTCGTGAGATTCGGAAGCCACGCCGGTGATCACCACACGCTCGACGCCCTCTACGTTTTCCGACCAGCGCAGCGAGTCAAAAAGGCGCTGCGAAGCTTCCACAATGTCTCCACTCGGCGACAGGTCTTGGTAGGCTCGCACGCGGTCCTTCAAACAGCGCAACTTGCCGTGGAAATCAATCACTACCCAGCGACTCACATCCTGCTCGGCCGATGCGTCCAATTTCGGAGTCGCATTGGCCTGGTATAAATACGTGTCGACGTCAGGAGCATAGTGCGTAAGCATCTGCCCTGGTGCCTGTTGTGCCTCCTTCGTCTGCATCTTGGCTTCCTCCTGAATCGTCACGACCTCGTACTGCCCGCCCAGCAGCTCTGCGTTCGCCTTTAGCACCTGTTTCAACGCTAGCTCCGAGATACCTCCACGACGAAACACAAGAAGCTTGCGCTCCTTCGGCACAATCTTCACTACCGTTGACTCAATGCCGACTTCACAGCATCTTGCTCCGGTCGCTTCAACAACACTTAAGTGTTCACAGGCACCCAGATCATCCATCACATGCTGAGCTGTAGTCGGAGATACGTGGCCAAATCGGTTTGCACTTGGTGCCGCTATGGGAATCTTTGCTTTCTTCAGCAGAGCTTGAGCAATGGGGTGATTGGGGCAGCGAAGTCCCACATACCCTGTGTTGGCCGACAGCGTTAGCGGCAGTGCTGAGACTGCTTTGGCAATAAGCGTCAGAGGCCCAGGCCAGAAAGCTTTGCCCAAGCACTCGAATACTTGACGATCCGTTGGCGTCAAGTCCACGAGCTTCACAGCGTCTTCCAGTGCTGGGACGTGCACAATCAACGGGTCTGTGAGAGGTCTCGCTTTGGCTGCAAATATGGACAGAACAGCATCAGGATTGAGAGCGTTGGCACCCAAACCGTACACTGTCTCAGTAGGAAATGCAACTAGTCGTCCGAGACGCAGTTGCTGTGCTGCCAAGGCGAAACCTTCTTCGTCCGGCTGGAGAAGACGTGCCATGGTCAAGTAAAGACGATTGCGAGCGCTACAGATCAAGGTCACGCGTTGCAATTGGTACAATCGAAAGCAAAACGTCTTGGCTTGAAGACGATGCAAAGCACAGCGGCTGTGATCTCGTTGCCAAGGAGACACGAAGCAGTGGACCGAGAGCGCAAACTTGGCGGTGACACCGCGTGCTATTGGTGGCTGGCGCTCAAACAGAGTGTTTGAACCGAAACCCTATCTTTGTAAGGTGGATACTTTTTGTCTCTACGATTGGTTTTACGCCTTTTGAGGAGGATTTCCATGCGTGTACCTCGAGCAGCTCCAGCATGTTGATGGCCTGTTTCACGTCACAGCTTCAGTACCTAGCGATGCACTTCACGTGGTCGCAGTGACGCACTTTGTAGCATTCTTTCTCGTGGAGCTGTACTTGAAGAACCAGCGCCACACTCAGTTTGATTTGTTTTACGCGTTTTTTACCCAACTCATCGTTTTGCTGAATTAAACCAAGTGGTAAAGGAAAAGGGAAATTGATAAAACGCGTCAAATGCTGCAGTTTCTTGCTACCACTGATAGTAGCCTCCTCGTGGGAGCCAGCGTGGCTGTGGCCGCTGTGGTGGCCGTCAAGTACATGAATGCACGCGCCGACGCGGCTCAGCAGCGCGCGTACGAGGTGGCCAAGGCGCGACAGGAAGCGCTCAAGGCAGAGCGTGAAAAGCCCATTCAGCGGCGCTTCTTCACGCCCGAGGAGCTGCTGCCTTTCAATGGAGAGGACGGCCAGCCTATCTACATCGCTGTGCTGGATGAGGTGTACGATGTGAGTCGCAAGCGCGACTTCTATGGTCCGGGAGAGGGCTACCACTTGTTCGCAGGCCGAGACGCGTCTCGCGCACTGGCCAAAATGTCATTCGAGAAGGAGGATCTGGACAGCGAGGATCTGTCGGATCTGAGCTTCATGGACAAGGAAACGCTCAGCGACTGGGTCACCAAGTTCTCCGTCTACAACAGCTACCCGAACGTGGGGCGTGTGCTGCGCCGTCGCGATCTAACGCTCGAGCAGCTCAAGTCGTTTAACGGTGTGGACAATCCTCGCAAAACTGTCTATGTGGCCGTAAACGGCAACATTTACGACGTGACGCTGGACGGGCTGGATCACTACGGCCCTGACGGAGGTTATAAGCAGTTTGCAGGCCGAGACTGCTCGCGCTCGCTCGCCTGCATGTCATTCCTGGACGAGTATTTGGACAATCCGACGCTAGATGGGATCACGGAACAGCAGCAGGAGACACTCAACAAATGGGAGGACAAGTTCAAGGAGAAGTACCCAGTCGTGGGCAAAATCATTAAGTAGCCCACTCACGTCGACGTCATCAGTATGTAATGTCACCGCCGCAAATGCTTTAAAGAGAGTCGAGCTGGTTCCCTTGTCTGTAGTCTGTTGGGCTATTTTGTTGCACTGTCGAGCCATTGTGTAGGAACCAACGCACACAGCAGCTAGTTAATCACTTATTGCTCCAGCGACAGCACGGTGCTCTAAATAATCGCAACAGCGCTTTCCCCTCTCACTTCCGCGTTGCAGAGGCTTCGCTGGAGTCCTAGCTGTTGCCATAGAAGGTCTTGTTCGTGTATACGACCATGTCGTAGCCCGACGGACAGTACTGGAACGTCTTGTCACTCACAATATTCAGGAAAAGATTCTTTCCTGTCGTATACGTCACAAATCCACCCAAACTGGCGCATACAAGTATGATGAAAGTGCCGATGGCCTTCTCATACCATGGAGCAATGTTCCAGAACACCTTGAGGTAAAAGAAGATCGGCAGCACGATGCACGCCATTGACACAGCCCAAGCACCGACAAAATCGGTGAAGTCTACGAAGTGGTCCTTGAAAACAATGGCGATGAAGAGGAGGATCGCGACAATGACGATGCGCAGCGTCACGTATTTGGCGATCACAATGTAGCCGCTGTTGTGGTATTCGTCAAGCAAAGCCTCCGGTGACAGATCGTGCTTAGCGTCAGCCAGAGACGCGACAGACGGAGCCACATGGCTGCTGAAAGCCACGGAATGGTCCTTCTGCGGCGTGTTGATTCCCTCAAATGCTGGAGACTCCTCGTCCACTGCAAAAAGCTGAGGACGCTTGTGCATGCCCAAAATACCACGCTCGGCAATGTAAAGCACGGGATTCAGGATCACGGACATGGCAATGGTGATGTGCAGCTGCATGAACATGTAGGCAAGCACGACAGCACCGCGGTTCGCGTTCAGATTCAAAGCAGTGCCACCGATGGCGAAAAGCAGATTGCCAGGGATCTGGCAACCGACGAAAGAGTACGCTGTGGCACCGATGGTGAGGAAAAGGCAGACCGTGAAGATTATCGTAGTGGCAACAACACGGGGCATACGCTCCGGCTGCGAGTGCTCACGCTGAAGAGCAGGAACCAGCACAGCAGCAGAGTAAGCCAGAGCCAAGTTGCCAAACGAACTGGCCACTTGGCTAAAGCTAAAATCAGGGCTAATCACAGGTGGATGGTCTTTCCCAATGCCGTCTACGAGAACTCCAAGGGCAATTGCATCAGCAAGAACCGTTCCGAGACATCCAGCAAGAGCAGCAGCAGCCCCTTCCTTGAGCGTCGGTGTCAGAATAACTGGCAGTAGCATCGTAGCCATGATGATACTCCAGTACTGCTGGTCAAATGCATCCGGGGAGATTCCGTCGAGCAAAATACCACCGAGAACCAGAAACGCGCATGGCACCAAGCAGCACACGCCGAACTGGACAAAGAGCACAAGATAACGTCCGATCTGGCCGCAGCACCACTCACCGACGTCCCCGTATGTCTTGACATTGTTGGGAGCAGCCAGCATCACGCGTGAGATGGCCACGCACGAGCAAATGTTGGCAAAACCCATGAAGATCAAGGCACTCGCAGCGAGTGTGGCGCCCGAGCGAGCAAAGTTGGATGGGAGACCCAGTGTTCCAATACCGTACACGGTGCAGAAGAAGTTGAACGCAATCTTGAGATCCTCAGACGTGAAGAACGCCATTGTGTCGAGGTATTGAGGTATTAATCAAATCCTCTCACTGAAACCTGACTGGAGCAAAGGAGAAGTGGACGTGACTGACTGTACAGTGCTGATCATAGCTGCAGTGCACAAAGACGCGAACCAATCTCTCCGATGCGTCGCTGCGACAAAGCCATTCAACCGACTCTACTCCAGTCATGGCAACTTGCCAATCACTACATCACTGACTGGGTAGCAGCTATCATCCGATAGGGCATTTTGTCGACGCTGGTTAATTGATAGGCGTAGGCGTTCGTTTGTATCGTGACGCACAGTCATATCGGGTACTTGATTGGTGCGTGAAATGAGGACC
>NQFO01000418.1:0-23590 GCA_003991265.1 Pseudoperonospora humuli
TTTGGTGCTTCACTTTTTGTTTGGGCAACTTGCAGTCATGCTCGGTGCGCTTGTTACGTGCGAATGCAAAGGCCTTAAGAAACTCCTCGATATCGCACAGAGCTGTCATAGCAAATCAAGTAGTGAGCAAAGTCAGTAGCCTAGAGATCTCCCACTTGCTCGAATATGTGTGGGCTACAGATGCATCTGACGGCGCCAATAGGATGAAACTTCACACAGACTGAGCGTAAGCCGCAGAGACACAAGTCTTCAGGCATGATCATGGAAAATACCATAAGAAAGCGCAGGCGCTATAAGTAGCACCACGTACCGACTCAAGGCGGCCTCTTCCTCAAGACATGATCTGACGTAGGGCTTATGCGCTGCAATTGAGCCAGAAGTGGCATTTTGTTAGCCTTCACACGCTTCTATGCCTCGTTCTTGAGGCATCTTCGTCTTGTTGATGACACCCACTAGACCAGATCATTGTCGTTCAGGTGCGGTGAAAACGTCAGAAGAAGTCAAGATATATAAGCCACAGAGCAAAACACGGACTCGATAAATTTTCGCAAGCCGGCACGTAAGCACCTCAAGGTTGTAGCAACCCTCGCGAAAGCTGGTCTTGACTCTAACTCGTCTACTGTCGTGGCATTTGTCGAGAGCATCCTCGCAAAGTAGCCAAGGAGGTGAACTCTAAGACGTCGAATTCAAGTTGGTGTTGAAGCGTTGCACTTTTCTACTGTAGTTACGAGGTGCTTAGCTCAAGCTATACGAGAGCGCACAGCAAGCTCAATGCAACTACGCTGCATGGTTTCTACGCGTGTATCAAGACGCAAGTTGAGGGCTTCAACTGGAACCTTCCTGGCGTATCGCTGTCGTGAAGGTCATTCTAGGACAGTAATACGCCATGCCTTTGGTCTCTCTCAGTTCGAGACTAGACGTCCAGAGAGCGGTGTTGAGAAAAGCAAGTTCTTGGAGCTGAGAGCTGAGGAAAAGTACAAGTACTCTGACCGCCTCTTTGCCTATCAAATAATGAGCGACGGATACGGCGCGTCAGTTTTACTGTTTCGATCAGAGACGGAAGGCGAGAAGTGGACCGATAAGAACTCTTTCGAGTGTCCAATGGTTCCTCCTGGATATGTGCCAGACGTCGTCATCGGACTAGACTCCGAGATGTGAACGCTGTGTACTGCTGTGAGATGTTCGTAGCAACGGAGGCACCGCGGAAGAAGGCGAAAGGTCCAGTCTAGACACGTTGAACCCCGCTATCCAAGCGTAACGAGCGCGATATGGTGCAAGTGACATCAAAGGAGTAACGTCACATGACTGGCTTCAATTGATTTACTGCTTGCAACGAGGGCCTGAAGAAATGGCACCCTGAATACAAAAAGACCCTTGCAGAGATGCCGTCGTGCAAGACCGCGAGCTACATCAAGTACCTGGAGCGATTGCAATACTTCTGAAGCAACGTGGCGTTCCTGCTTAACTTCAGCGCGGAGCAGTCGTTCGTCATGCGGAAGTTCTTCCGAAAGCGTATAGTTCGTATGGCGGGCGGTGTAATTGCGAAGCGCATTGTCCGATGGTGAGCATTAAAACGTGCGTGGTGTACGGGGACCGGAGTGAATGCGATGACGTCAAAGGATACGCGCCCAGTCCAGAGAAAGGGTTGGTAGGGGCGATGCGGAAGCGCGCGATGGTGGCGTTTATGGACGAGGTCATGACGAGCAAGCTCTGCTCGCAGTGCCACCAGACGCTTTCGTCTGTCAAATACCCTGTCCCTACACACAGCCAGAAATTGCGATAGAGGAAAACGCGCAAGGATGTGGCGGAGGTGGCGAAAGTGAAGGAGGATCTTCCCGCAAAAGCCTAAGAGATGCTTCGGAGTGCTTCGGAGTGCTCCGCAGTAGAGTGCAGCGCCAAGTGCGACATTGCGACGTAAACGCGGCCATCAATATATTGGCGCTGCCCAATAGTGAGCTGCGCGAAGAGGAACGTATAGAGGCGTTTGATGGGTCTAGCGTAGAGTACAGCAATAAGAAACAAAATTGGTCATGAGCAAGTGTTCGCCTAGGAACAATTTAGAAGATACCCTCATCACAGGCTGCATGTTGGACAGGCAATCCTGGATTATACGGGTTTGAAGACTGTCCTGTTGACTTCAATATTGATGACCCATTGAGCGGCCACCACGCTGCTACCAGAGCTCCGTCACGATGAAATGCCTTACCAGCTTCTGCGCCACAACGCGCTCAGCATCTTTTTGTGATGTGATTGCCCCGCCCGAACATTCAGGATGCAGGAGGATAGCCGCAGCTATTGCCTTCTTCACAGCGCGGCCCATGGCCACGCTGCCGCATATGTAGATGTAACCCTCATCTTGAAGCATATGCCGTGCCACGAGCTCGCTTTGTTCGATCAACGCGTCCTGGACATACTTTTCACACGTACAAACGTCAGCTGCGATGATTTTAAGCGGTTGAATCCTTACTTTCCATGCAACACGTACTTGCTTGGGCCGCTCTTTGCTATCAGAAAATGTTACATGCAATTGATCTAACACACCAGAGTCCTGTGCGTGCTGTAACTCCTCGGCATACAAGAAGTCTACGCTCGCTTCACGGCAACCATAAAAGAGGTAGGCTGGCCGATGTTGGTGTGACGACGTGTCGTCTTCATGCTTGAGGTCTTGCAGAAATGCTCTAAATGGTGCGATTCCGGTGCCTGCGCTGATGAGCATAATAGGACGGTGGTCGTGAAGCGGAAAAACAAACGATGACTGGTAGAATGACGCGCGAATGGCTTCGCCCGGCTTTAGCATCGCGAGGTACGTGGAACATCGCGGCAGCGGTAGTGCATTCGTTTTGCGAAGGCCAAGCGTGATCGAGACCACATCGGGAACGAAGCGGCGTGACGAAGAGACTGTGTAATATCGTGGAGAATTGGGCGGCGCAATCTGGAAAAAATCTGCAAAGCTTACTCGAAGCGATGAGAAGCGGTCAAAAATGTCAGCTATGGTAACGTGTCGGTGCGGTCTGTGCCGGGCACGCGGAGGCGCAAGATGCGTTAGTGTTCCAGTGCAACGACATTTACAAGTTACAAGCTCACTTACCGTTCAGCCTGGATAGCTTCTACGGTTTGCGGTGCCATTAACGCATCAACGTCATTGTCGTCAGAAGCGTATGAGGCAAGGTTGCGGAGAAATTTTGGCCGTGGCGTCGAGATGAGATCGAAACTCCATGTGAGTGCATCGAGCACAGTTCCTACACGAGCGAACGGACGCTGTTTAAGCCATTGATCCTGGAGTGGAGATTGTTGCTGGACAGGGCTGACGGAATCAGGAAGAGGTTCAGCGGTGTAAACTACGCCTGGGTCTTTCACATGCAAGTGAGCCAGCATGCGTTCCACGTTTGCCAGATCGTTTGGTACGTATACACCAACATTTGACGCCTGCTCGCAGACGTACTCTTGTTGGTCGTCACGAATGCGGAGATTTATATGACGCACCGATCGCCATGCTCCGTCCGTCGTTTGGTGTGGCGCACTGATGACATCGTTAGCTGCAACTTCAAACACTGCTCGGTTACTTTCTGTCAGGAGCAGTTGCCTAGCACCTGATGATTCTTCTTCCTCTTTGCTCGAATAAAATGACAAGTCATAAATGGGCACAGGAGTCTCTGAATCCTCTCTTCTGTTCGGACTCTGTAGACTCAGCTCGTAGTCTAGCAATTTCTCCTGCACACATCATTCGTTAATTATGTCTAAGATGTGCGCACCTACAGCATCAACAAACCTGATAGACCATAAGTACGCAGTTGGGGCAGTCCATATGGCAGCACTCGTCGTCATCCGGCTTAAGTGGAGGTGTGAGGGAACTTGATGACGCAAACTTTCCCGGCTAAACACATGACAGAAGCACACAGCGGAGAGCTCATAACAATGGTACAAGTTTGCTAAGTATCGTTGCCTATGCTCACGTTCGCCTTTCGACGCTTGAGTGCCATTTCTCGCTCGAATTCCATAAAGTCATCCATACTACTGCCCAGAAAGCGCTTCTGCTGCTGAATGTTGCGTCCAACAGCGTTCCGAGTAGTGTCCAAATTTCCAAGTAGTGTCTCGATGTGATACGCGCAAAGGCGTCCGCGACGAAGCACGCGCGTCCCAAGCATGTGCAGCCGTCGACAAGTACTAGGCCACACAACTGTGATACAATATGTGGTACACACATTAGTACGCTCGGTATGACTACTACTTGTACAGCTCAGGATTGTGCGTTTTATTAACCGTATTCTTTTTTAGTAGTCATCGGCTTCAAAGCGGGAATCATACGATTGACTGCTACCATTTCAAGGCAGGAGGGAAATGCCTTCATCACCATCGCGCATTTCACGGTGCCAGTTGCGCTGACGTAAGGCAAGCAGCCCAGCCACAGCCACCAGACCTAGTAGCAAGTAGCTTCCAAAGTACTCGGACGCAGGGAATTGCCTCTGTCCGTCAGTCATCGTGCTCATTAGACTCGAGGAAATTTGGTGCTTCACTTTTTGTTTGGGCAACTTGCAGTCATGCTCGGTGCGCTTGTTACGTGCGAATGCAAATGCCTTGAGAAACTCTTCGATATCGCACAGAGCTGTCATAGCAAACCAAGTAGTAAGCAAAGTCAGTAACCAGCTTATTCTAAAGGCACATAAAGTCACTCCACGACGCACTATCACTGCAGTCAGGAAGCAGCTGGGGTTCTCCATGGAAAATCATCCGAACGGCATGCGATCCTGCCTTGGTCTTGTACACTTCAAGCACTAGCATGCCTGCGTACGGAGTCCATGTGCGGTCCCAATTTTCTTTCACGGTCGCGGCCAGGAATGGCATGATAGTTGAATCATGAGCTGCAATAGCAACGACACTTAGTCTGTGTGAAAAGTAGGCCTAATATGAGTGCGAGCTTACCCATCGTGACAGAGAGCTTGTGCGCGTCCGGGTCACCGTTCAGCACGGCATCGAGCCGAGTGAGCATGTCGTGGGCAAGTGGTTGCATCGCAACTTTTGCATACCACGAATCATTATAGGTCAGAAAAATCCCTTGGCGCACTTCAACTTCGTGGTAAGTCTTAGTAAACGTCTCTTCGTCCACTCCATCCGGTAGCTCGATGTCATTGCAGCGGGCTACGCTAAGGCACTCCAGCACCGAGGCCCAGGAGAATTTGCCGACAATTTCGTTAAAGTGGTGCTCAATCTCGACGGTAGCAGGGTCTCGGATGTGACTCCAAAAATCAGGACTCTCGTTTGCTATCTGACCAATGTGTGTCATGAATGGGCAGATGTTTTCGTTGGCGGTGATGTAGTCAACCGAAATATCTGCAACATTCCATGACAGCATGTCGTGAAGCGCAAAAGATTGAGCGGCTTCAACCGGAAAGAGTCCATCGATCAACGCTTGTCCTGATCCCAATGTCCTCTCTTGGTCGTCGCTTCGAAGATAGATCCCGTTCAAGTTGAGATCCTGATAGCCAAAAACGTGCATTTGGTACATGTAAATACGAAGCCTTATACGCGCAGAGGCAGTAATGTGCAATATCAGAAGGTCAGCATACCGAAAGGTTGGCAGTGGGGAAGAGCTTGAGTGGGCCGCCACCCACATACGCGTCACGCAGGAACCTAGAGTACGGTCGTCAGTAATTATGACTCAACAATCTGATACCCTCCCACAGAAAGCCATAACGGTTACGCACTGTCCGTTCATCTTGTGCTGCTGACGTCCCAACGGAAGCAGCCCACCAACGACGCAGTCTCCATTGAGAATGTTGTGTCCGCCAATGTACGACTTGCGGTATAAGCGACCAAGGTCCGCGGCCGGTTCATTGATGTTGATATCTTGTGACTGTAAAAACAACACACCAGTCGTCAGTACGTCTTTACATGCAAAGCGAGACAAGGTCCCTTACCGAGACGGAGGTGGTGTTGCAGTCCCACTCGGCGTTCATAGGGTTGTGCTTGTGCGAGTCCCAGCAGAAGAGTCTCGCATAAGGGGCGCGAGCTCCATGTCGTGCAATAATCTGGACTTGCTCCAGGGACTCAACGAGCTCCGTCTGTTCGGTGGTAAGCGGCGGAATGCGCGCAATGTCGATGTTGTCCAAGGAGTTACAGTACCGGTGCGGCGCCCAGCCATCGTATGGTCTAGCTGCCACCACAGGGATGTTCGCTAAAGTAGCAATCAACAAAGCGGAGCGCATTATTCCCACCACCTTGTGTCGCTTCTAGCGCCAATCCTGAAGTGCATGAAACTGCCCAGACGTCGCTTGAATCTCGGATTTGCTTGTTACTGAATCTTTTCTGATTCCGTATTTTAGCGAGAATCAAAGAAGTAGCTCTACGAAGTAAAGTCAAGTTTTCGCGAGAAACTTCTCTTTGCCCACGAATCGCCCCCCTACTTGTCTCTCTACCGCGAGACATTTTGATTCCCTTTGTACAGTTAAAAATTTGCTTCCAACATGGAGAGCGGATGTGAAGAAGAAGATACTGTCTTGTCTCTACGCGAGGAGCTGCGGAAGAAGTCGCAGGAGCTCAAGAACATGCAGGACGAGTTCGATGAGTACACGCAGTCGAGCCACGAGCTGGAGCAGGAGCTGGAGCAGGAACTTTCCCGCATGGAAAAGCGCAATGTCCATCTGCTGAGCAAAAATCAATACCTTGAGCGCGACTTGCAGCTCGCGCGTAGCAAGTTGGAGGAGGCACTGGACCAGACGCGTAAGTTTGAGGATGAGCTGCAAGCCACGCGCGCCGAGCTCCAGACGGCTGTAGAGGCCCGACGCAAGCTTGAACAGGAGCAGGACGAACTGGAGACACAGGTCCGCGTCTTGCAAGCCACGGAATCCGATCTGAGACACAAGATGGAGCGGGAGATGGAGGAGAAGGTTTTTCTTCTAAGCGATCAGGAAGAGCTACAACAGGAGCACGAAATGGCCACGGAGCGCTTCCGTACGGAGATCATGGACCTCAAGTCGGAGCTCTTTGCTCTTCAGCAAAAGTACGAGGATCCTACGATGGCGTCGGAGACCCGTGGGTCGCTCTCAGGGAATGACAGTATGGCCACAACGCACAGCCAATCGGAAGACGATGAAGATGGCTACGAATCGAGCTGTAATGAGAGCTCCCAGCGGCTCTTGACGACGCATGAGCGTGATGAGATGAGTCGAGAAGCACTGATTGAGTCTTTGAGAGAGGAGATTGAAGCTCTTTTTTCCAGTGTGCAAGATGAGACGGAAGCTCGCGCTGCGGCTGAAGCTGAGGTGCAGCAGCTTCGTGAAAGTGTGGCACACATGGAAGCTATGGAGTCAGAAATGACGGATATGACTGATGAACTCATTGGAAAGTCGCAGGAGATTCGAGCACGCGACGAAAAGATCGAAGAGCTGCAGAAGTCGCTGATACAGCTTCAGTCTGAAATGGCGACGCTCAGTGATGGAGGCATTGCGTTCACAAATGAGCGCGAGGCCTTGCAGATTGAGCTGGAAAGCAAGGATAAAGACATTGCCAGGTTAAAGGAGGAGCTGGAAAGCGTCAAGTCACAGTTTGATGATCTAGCCGAGAACGAACGTCAACTCAAACTTCGTCTTGCACAAGAGAGCGAAACTGCAGACATGTTGAAAGAGCAAATCGAGAGGTGGACGAGAAATGTGGAGCAAATCAAGCAAGAACGCAGCGAGCTCGAACAAAAACTGCAGTTTGGTCAGGGTGAGATATCGCAAAATCGACGAGAAGTGGAAGAACTGAATGGTTTGAATTCTGACCTTCAACGACAGCTTGACGAAGCAAACAAGAAAATATCTGAGCTTGAACGTGTATCAAACAGTACGAAAAAGGCAGCTGCCTCGGATGGGGCTGAATCAAAACGGCTGATGATGGAGATTCAAACGATGCGAACGTCTTTGAACTCTCTGTCTGCAGAGAATGCGCGTCTAAGGAGCCAAGAAGGAATGTCTGCAAGTGTTGCACCTGCGAAACGGGTGTCAGCTGACGTCCTGCAAGTAAATTTTACGCCCGAGCAGCTTGCACGAAAGTATTTAGCGGAACGAACCCGCAACGCTTCGCTGCTTTCACGTCTACAGACTGTGTGCGGCAACATTCAAGTGTTTTGTCGTGTACGACCAGTTATCAGTGAAGAGTTGGAGAAGTCATGGGGTTCCAAGTTGGCAGTTAATGTGGTGAACCAGTCAGATTTGGCTGCCATGGATTTCCGATCTGACCGTTTATCGACGAACAATGCTGATGGAAAGATGACCAGCAATATGGAGGAGTTAGCAAACAACAGTTCATGGAAAGTGTTTACCTTTGATCGAATTTTGGGTCCAGAAGAGACGCAAAACGATGTTTTTCGTGAAGTCGAGCCCATCGCGCAGTCTGTTGTGGAGGGGTTTAAGGCGTGCATTTTTGCGTACGGGCAAACTGGTTCAGGCAAAACGTACACTATGGAAGGCACCCCCAGCGATCCTGGTCTAAATTACAAGATCATTAACCACCTCTTCCAGTCCGTTCAGTTGCGCGGGGCGATTTACAATCCAAACTCGGACAAGAACGAGGATCCAGACGATGAGATGAACGGTTTGCCTGCCGGAACGGAGTCTTCAGTCTACCACGTGCAGGTGGGCGTGCTGGAAATCTACAACGACTCAGTGCGTGACTTGATCAATTCAACCAACAAGGGGCTGGAAATTTGTCATGATTCGGCCACTGGAGATATTTGTGTTCCTAATCTGACTATGTCAAGTGTTTCTTCGCCTCAACAAACGATTGAAGTGCTACGGATTGCGCAAACGAATCGTGTTACTGGCAAGACGAATTCGAATATGCACAGTAGTCGATCACACAGTATTGTGATTGTACAAATCTCGAAACGCCGACCGAAAAACGACGATGCTGATAATGACTCAGCTAACGCTGATGTCGAAGAAGGATGTGGTAAGCTGTATCTTGTGGATTTAGCTGGCTCAGAACGAGTGAAGAAGAGCAATGTTAGTGGGGACATGCTTCGAGAAGCCGCCCATATTAACAAGTCTCTGTCAGCCTTGGCTGATGTGATGGAGGCTTTGGACAAGAAGATGGCTCATGTTCCATATCGCAACTCAAAACTCACGTATTTGTTGCAGGATGTATTAAACTCTTCGTGCAAGACCGTGATGATTGTGAACGTCGGTCCGACCATAGAGAATGCTAGCGAGACTTACCGATCGCTGCAGCTAGCAGAACGCGTGCGCAATATTGTGGTGGGCCGAAACCAGATTGTGAAGAATAAGAAGGACATTCTATCTGCGAAGAAGGCATTTGCTGAGCTCCAGTCGCTGAAGCAGCAGATGCAAATCTCCAAGAGGAAGTATATGCAATCACAGCAGTCTGTGGTCGCTCTGGTAAGTCGCTGTCGGTCTACCTTTAATACGAGGAGGCATTTGTTCTTACGTCATGGTTCCGATGCCTCCTCTCTTGTAGAAACGAGACCAGAAGAACCAGTCCGAAAAACAGTCAGCAACGCTGCAGAACCGGCTTAGAGCATGGGAAACACAAAATGAGAGTCTTAAAACTCAAAATGAATCACTGAAACGACTTGTGGAAGATGTAAGTAACCAGCTGAAGGCTGAGCGGGAAACCAAACAAAGAGAAGCGGAACAACGCGAAGCTGCTCAACGCTTGCTTCGACAAGAAAGCGCCAAGTCGCGCTTGTCTTCATCGCAGCACGAGTCCCAACAAAAGCTGCTTCAAGAGCGCGAAGAAGAGATTAAAAAGCTACGGCAATTGCTTACGGAAGCCAGACGACGAAGTACTTCTTCACTCATTCCCCGGTTGCCATTAACTTCGCCGCCGATGAAAAAGTCGAAAAGCACTCGTTCTAAAGGTTCACACGGCAATCAGCAAGATAATGATTACACAAGTACAACACGAGGGACGAGCACACAAGGGTCTAGTAGCACTCGCGCTATCAAAACATCTCCATCCATCCGCAAGCCGACTAGGTCACGGTTGCCGTCCAGCAGCTCATCGAGCAATGGTACTGGCGCTAATCAGAGCCCACAAAGTAGCAAACACTCGAGCACTTTGAGCTCAACATTATCGCGAACAGCATCTAAAGGCAGTCAGGGTGTCTGGAAATGATTGACGAATTTGTGTCGTGGAGAGCGCGAAAGTCTCTATATGTCAGCAGGGCGATCGATCGAAGATCGCCACTGTCATTCACTCAACGGGTAACGAAGCAGTTATCAAAGTGGTGAAGGACGTTTCCTGTAAGTGGAATGCTGAATTTTTTTTAGTTTTTGGAGTAGAAGGCAGCGAAGAGACCGGATACCAACGGACGTTGAGGGTCTTTGTCGTTTAACACCTAGGACTAACAACTATGATGTCTGCGGAAACGCATTTTCTGTGCTACTGTTTGCGTTTGTGTTGGAGACGGGCATTTCTGCATTTGTGTAGCCGGCCAAGCTCCGCAGCACTTGCCGGAGCAGACCTTTATGTTGATTCACATTGTCAAACACGTGCAGCAACTCAAAGAGGAGATCTTCCTGCACCTCCGTAGCGGTCTCTGAGTCGTTACAATGAGTCAGCGACGCAATTCCGGCACTACTGGTGGGCGGATTGAGAACACGCTCCAGCACTTCACTGATCGCGGGCTTCACAATGTTGTTAAATGCCTCGTCCTCCTCATCTTCGATCTCTACCTCATGAAGCGGGGGCGTTGAAGCTGATACCAAATTCACTGCTGCATATTTGCTTCCACCAGTAGCAGCCTCATGAGTATCTTGGTCGTTCTGACTAACCTTTGCGGCTCCTGCAGCAGCCGCAGCCGCTTCTGCTTGACCTTTCAACTCTTGCTGGAGACTGGCAGACGATAGGCGGATGGTGTTGAAATCCCATCCACTTCCCACTGACGCATGTCGAGCATGGCGCTTGCCGCTATCCCGTTGACCATGTGCCAGTGGCAACGTATCATCAAGACCGCCACTCAGAGGAGGATAGCTGTTGTCCATGCTACCGTTATTGTAGCCACTTTCTTTGTCGTGCAACTCATCGTCTTCTTCGTTTTGCTGCTCAGTTTGTAATTGACTTCGATCCAAAAGTTCGGTAAGGTGTGATACGTGCTTAGCAGAGCGAATGAAGGGATGCTCAAGTAGCTCGGACGCAGTCGGTCGATCCTGCGGGATCTTTTGCAAACAGCACGACACAAAATTAACAAATCGAGGCGAGAAATTGCCTTCTAACACAGGCGGGTCCATTGTCGGAATCATGAAAAGCACTTTCATCGGGTGAATGCTGCTCAAAGGTAAACAAAACAGTCAGTTCGGTGCGTGGAACATGGTTTCGAAACTCACAGCACATACTCAGCTAGCGGAGGTGCACCTTTCGCCATCTCAATTGCAGTGATACCTAGCGACCAAATGTCCGCCTTGAAGTCGTACTCAGACTCCTGAATGACTTCAGGAGCCATCCAAAATGGAGTGCCTACCGCCGTGTTGCGCTTCGTCATTGTCTCTGTAATTTGGCCAGTGACGCCAAAATCTGCGAGTTTCACGTGGCCATCGCCGCTCAACAGTACGTTGGCAGCTTTGATGTCACGATGGATCTTCTTTTCCGAGTGCAAGTACTCCAAACCCTTCAGTAGTTCGCGTAAAATGATTGCAATAAAGGCCTCGTCCAGAGAACCATTGCGCATGATATCTAGCACAGAGCCGCCCGATAGAAACTCCATGATGATCCTGCATTACAGTAGCGACACTCAGTCAGCACTTTGTCGTTCCATACCCTCAGCATTACCAGCATCATTATACACGACCATAGCTTTGTTCCGGCAATGAACGAGCCCGAATACGTCGTCAGCTGGTCACATGAACATTGAGAAAGCACATGGATCTCCTACACCGATAAAAGGATCAACCATGAGAACATCAACCAACGCCACACTTACAAACAGCAATGGATGACCGCACCTGCTGCACGTCCTCGATCTCGTCAGCTGCGGATTCGAGATCAATTATCTTGATCGCAACCACCTCATTCGTCTGAGTGTTGAGCCCCTTAAATACCTCTCCAAATGCACCACCACCAATACGCTCCATCAGCTCATACTGCTGCGTAGGGTCGAGGTTACCGCTCATCTTGCAGCTCGTCCCGAGAAGCGCTTCCAACAATTCGGTGTGGCCCCCTTTTCAAGATGTTACAAATTCCACTGTACATTTGTATTGGTTAAAATGAATTCAATTTGATTCACGACTGGCTGATATTCCCAATATCAATTTTTGAAGCCATCTGTTGATAATGCGCCTCCAGCCGGCGATACTCTAGCTCGAGAAAGGCTTTACGATCGTCAGTGCTGCCCATGCCGTCCAGTTCTTCCGTGTGTAAGCGGTGCAGACGCTTTTTCACTTCAAGTCGAAATTTTTTACGCTGCGCTTCATTGTTTGGGGCCACAAACGCGAGCTTGCGGGCTTCGTAGCAGATTTGCACCTGTTTGTGTGTCAACTTGAGCGTCTTCTGCACAGCGTGGATATCGGCGGTCGTCAGTGTTGCTGTACCACGTCCAGTTCCGCTTGCGTCTGCACTTGCTTCCGGTGGAAGACAAAAGAAATTGTGCGTGACACAATTCTGGAGGTCAACCAGGTCTCGAAGCTGTTGGAGTCGCAACAAATGGACGAATGAGACTTTCAACAGACAGGTATAGTGCATGCGCAAGTGCTACGTACGCAAGAAAAGGCTGGCACCGGGTCCTCTACAGTAAGTTCGTACACGCGCTCGTTTGATACTGCTTGCGCATGGATACAATGCACCAGACGCTCGGCGTGACCTTTACGCCACCTCTCTGTTACAAATCTTATCGCAATGTAGATGTAAAGTGGTCATTTACCTTGACGCTGATGCGGGGAAAAAATGAGAGCCTGACAAATGCGGTGTGTCTCGTTCTGATCGGGCTTGCAATAAGACGCCTTGCGGCCAAGAGGGTTGCAAAATTTGAAGACTGTGATAAACCCCACTGGGCAGAAAGCTCCGCTGCCGGCCTTTGTCCGCTCGTAGGTCAAGTAAATCATCCACCGCGGGTCTGTGACATCAACTGCGTCTGCCCCTACGATGAACATAATATGGAAATGATCGAGTGTTCGTGCATTGCAACAGGCGAGAAAACAGACCTTCAATAAACCACAGCGACAGTGTCTGCAAGTTGGCGAAGAGGTTTTGGGCAGGCTCGTTGTCGTCCAGCTTGCACTCGTAGATCTCAAAGTAGCGCTTTTCTGCTGGCCTTTCGCTATCTTTCGAAAACGCGGTAGTTGTGTACGACTCGACGCAATTCCCGGGCGGGCCGGTAAAGCCAGTCGCTGTCTTGCGCAGCGCCGTTATGAACTCCTCTTTGTCCTGGACGAAGCCTGATGGTAGTGACAACGTCAATTTTGCAGCAATATCATCTGCACTGCACCCACACAACATTGTGAGCTCAGTAAGCAAGCTTTGCTGACCCCACACTGGTGCAACCCTCACGTGACTTCTTTTTCCTGAAATTTGACGTCGAGCAACGCTTGAAAGTCGAAGGCATTATACGTTATGAAGATCTTGATGTCCTCATAGCCTTCTATGACTTCATCAGTCCCAAACGCGTGGTACGTGTACTTGGGACTAAACCATTTGAGTTTGTGTGCTTCAACTTGATCGGCGTCGGTTGCTGCAACACTCAGAAATTCGTTAGAGAATTACACGACAAGTTGCAATTATATGTTGCGTGTACCAATAGATAGAGAAGTGGCTTCATTGGAGGACACCAATCGCGCAAAGCGAACGCGCTTCATGACGGACGTCTGCTCGTCGTCCGCTAGCCGCTTGTCTCCTGCTTCACTTTGCGTCATTTTGTTGTTGCTGAAAATTGCGCTCATGTTTGACACACTATTGGCTCATATGGACCGAATTTACCGAATCAAATCTTATCACAGTGTTTTGTCCTGTCATAAGATTGGATGACGTTAAATTCAGTCAAGCAATGTGAGCCATTAGTTCAAAGTGGATGAAAATGTTCGTCCACTTTCACTCAAAAGCGAATTTTCGGACACGCAGTGTAGTGCAAGTTGCTTGTCTTTTGTCCTGTGCTTCTACGTGTGAATGTTGCATGTTGCTTTCTTTATTTGTACCATCGTCGGATTTATAGTATGCTTGCCACCTAAACTTTGGGCTAGCAGAAGTCGTACGACGAGATAGCAAATGACTCGATCATAGCGACTTTAAACCAAGCGCGAACTCTTTTGTGTTTGCGACTTGACCTGTCTCAACGCTACATCTCTCAGTGCTCTACTTGAATGAGCTTTGCATTTCGTGTTAAGCAATCTCCTGACCTCCTTTCTCGTCTCCATGGTTGATTCTTTTGCTCTGTCATTTTTCAATGTCACGATGCGTTTCTGCCCCAATGTCTTCGGCTTGAACATATCCAGCATGCTGGTAGCCGTGTTCATGTCGCGGTCTCAGTACTTCGCGATGCTCGTAGCGACAGAGCACAGGATCATTATCACACTTCTTGCTTGGTCTCTTCTTGCTCTTTCGTTTTGGACCAACAGCGAAATTGATGCGCTGTATCAGTCGGTCAGCAAATACTCGACTAGTGATTTTATCCTTTTCATCGACAAAGTCAGCACCAGTTCGCGTAGATCTGTTGATCTTGAACTATGCTCTCGTGTATGTCATGGGTAAGAACACCCGGACTCTCTTCACGTTAGCCACTTCTTCATCCTCTTATCCACCGCGCTCTTGAACTCCCACCGGAGCCCAACAGTAAGCGCCCTACCAATTTGTGTCTAGACATGGTTTGGCCACGGAATCCACTGCACGCTCTAGTCAGAGCCATGCAGCATTTCCATCGCATCTGTTTCGTCAGTACTGCAGCACGCTTGCATGATTGCATACATGAGACTTATTGATCGCTATCCCCTAAAGTCATCACACTAGTGTTGATCATTTGAGAGCAGAGGATCCGGTGACATGCAAAGCTTTATCGAGTCCGTGTTCTGCTCTATGACTTCTATATCTTCTCTACCTCTGAGGAGTTTTCACCGCACCTGAACATCAATAGTCGCACACGATCTTGTCTAACGTGACGTCATCAACAAGACGAAGATGCCTCAAGAACGAGGTATAGAAGCGTGTGAAGGCTGACGAGATGCCACTTCTGGCTCAATAGCAGCGCAAAAGCCCTACGTCAGATCATGTCTTGGGGAAGAGGTCGCCTTGAGTCGGCACGTGATGCGCCTGCTCTGTAGCCCACACAAATTCAAAGACTAACGACGACCAAACCTTATGCATTTATGTTCGCCACTGCCCCATCCTCCCCGTCTGCTTTTACCGTTATAGTCGTTTTCATTCCACCATGAGGATGATCTGTGTGAATCAGGACAAGGAAGCTGACGTGACCATTGACACGCCTCGCTGTGTTGCTCACTGGGTGCACACACAGGAGCAAGTGCTCTACGCTATTTATCTGCTCGTGGTTCTTGTGCTCATCTCGCTACTCTGGACTGTTGCTTCGCGCCATCAGCACAAATCACTGCGCAAGGGTGAGCTTGGCTTTTCACTCAACTGCCGACGATGGGCGCGCACGTCCCGCACCGCCGCCATCATCGTAAGGACACGCGTCGTGTCGATAATACATTATCAAGCATGTACACAGGTCTAACATCTCTACGTTTGCACAGAACCGCCCCGTTCAATTGCTCGTGTCATGCGTTATCCTAGGCCTTACCATGTCCAGACTCGACTCATACGACGTCACTGAATGGTCGTATTATACCGTACTGGGGCTCTACGCAGTTGCCCTTGTGGACGACGTGGTGCGCTTTCTCGCCGCTCGATACAAAATCCTCTTTTGTTTCTCGCCGATCACATTGTTGGAACTGCTATGTCTAGCGTCGAATTTCTGTGTGGGCTTTGGCTCGGTAAAAGTCATTGGAGGCGTACGAACACGCACGTACTTGGACTTTTCAGTCATGCGTCCAGCCTTTATGCTGAGAAGCTACATGGAAATGGAAAAGCACGTGCCGAAATCGACAAAAGGCTGGATGATGGTCAGACTTGGAATCAAGATTTTGCTTATGATTATGGTCGGTGCGTCCATTATGTTCTTCCTCGAGACTCTTGGAGAAATGCCCTTCTTCGTCAACAATGGGTTTGCGCATTTGTATAGCTGCAGCAATGGCTCTGTCACTCGATATGAGTCATCCGAGTGCTCGGATTCGACGTGGTCTGTCATGTTTGCCTTTTATTTTACCGTCGTGGTACGCTGACGCAAAGTTGCACTGCATTGGACCATGTCATTTGCTAAACTTTCTTCTTGTTACGGCCATGATTCTTGTAGACTCTTGGAACGGTTGGCTATGGCGACAATGCTCCTCACACAGTGCCCAGTCGGCTTTTGGCCATCATGTTTATTGTCATGGGCATCATTCTGTTCTCGATGGAGACCGAGAACCTCATCAGCTTGTACAAGTTGCGGCAAATTGGAAACTCCCCGTACACTCCGAAGCATGACTCGAAGTATGTGCTCATTATCGGCAATCCCTCGTTTGCTCAGCTCTCGGCCATTCTACGAGAGCTGTTCCATGCTGATCACTTGAGAGATATGGACACACAACAGCTTGAAGCTGTAGTCCTTGGCGATCGCAAGGCCAAATTCACAAAGCCGCTTATTGCAAAGCTAAAGGCTGATCCCATTTTCGCATCAAGTGTTACATACGTTGCTGGCAGTGCGACCCGTTCTGAAGATCTAGAGCGGTCCTTAGCTCGCGATGCTCGCGCGGTGTTTGTGTTTCCCAATAAGCTTACTGGTGACGCTGTGACCGAAGATGCAATGAACATAATGCGTGTACTTGCGACTAAACGCTATGTTGGGTACGGGTCCATCGAACGACACAATTGCTGCCACCTCAGTCGCGATTACTAACCATTTCGCTGCTTTGTAGGCCGTCTGTGCGCATTCTAGTGATGGTGCTCCGTGCTGAGAGTGCTCGACACATGCTGGCTGCTGGTGTCCATCCGGACGATATTGTTTGCGAAAACGCCATCAAGATGGGCTCATTAGCTCAAAGCACTGTTTCAAACGGCATTTCGACAATGCTGTCGAATCTATCGGCAAGTTTTTCGATCGAGGTAGATGATGCAAAGCCCACGACTCCTTTGCTGACCGCTGTCGAGAAAGAAAAGCTCATGGGCACCGGCAACCTGGCAATCGAGCACAGGTGGATCAAAGAGTATTATGCTGGTGCCGCAAAGGAAATGTACCTTGTTCACTTATCAAAGGTGCGGCATGACTGATGAATCCTGGTATATCACATTTGTAAGCTGACGTGACTGTGGTGACGAGCAGAGATTTGCTGGGCAAACGTTTTCTGAAGCAGCAGTGGAAATTTTCCATGAAACCTTGGGCAGTGTCTTGCTCATTGGTGTGGAGATTATGTTTTCAGACGACGAAGGTTCGTTCTACAACAGCTTTGAATCTCGCGTGCTCTTGAATCCTGGCAAGAGTTTGCTTTTGACTGAAGGGGTCCAGTGCTATTGTATCGCGGATGACCTCGACCACGTTTTCAAGTTCAAGATTTGCCTGGAAGAGGTCAGTCTCGAAGAGATGCGACGACCAGGCAGCACTTCCACGCTCATGAATCCAAGTGGCGACGTTTATCACCCGATGCGTTCTGCCAGCTACGAAGGAGATGATCTTTCTTGCGGTGAACTGAGAAGTCGAACTACATACACGGCATACACGACTCCAAACTATGAGTCTACGAAGCACCACAATCCAGTAAGTTGCTTTTCACCACTTTGATACTGGCAAGTTGCTCATGGTTTTGCACTTGTGAGTAGATGTCATCGCTAAGACGTGGATCGCTTGTACTGGTACGAACGCATCACTTCGTTTTGTAAAGCTCACAATGAGTCTAAGACTTCAATGCTTTTACAATGCAGGACCGTTCGCTCGAGACGATTGCGTGGAGCTTCAAAACTTCCAACCACACAATCAGAAGTGGTAACCCGTACGAGAATTCCCACCTTCAAACCGGTTTGCGTGGTGCAGCGGCGGGAAAGCCGATTCCTGTTGTAGTGCCCAACACACTGAGCGCTCCACCACTCGCCGTCCTTGCACATCCCAAGCACATTGTCGTTTGCAGCTTTTTAGGCGAAGAATCGTTAGAAAGCTTGCAATGGCTTATCCTACCTCTTCGCAGTCCATACGCTAGCAGTCGACCCCCGATCACGATCTTGGATGCTGCAGAGCCATCGGACACTTTGAGGCAAAGTTTGTCCACCTTTGAAAATGTGGTAAGCGTTCAGGCTTGTTTTACATGATGCAGTATATTCCTGCTAACACACACACACGTACACTGAATGACGTTGATGCAGTACTACGTGCAGGGAAACCCTCTCGTGTATTTGGATCTGCAACGCGCTGGTGCAAAGGCAGCAGCTGCAGTCGTAGTGCTTGGAAAACGGTCCAAAACGGCAAGTGTTGCTGCATCCGCCTCGGACGCTGAGCTGGAATCCAGTATTGCTGATGCAGAGGCAATATTCGTGACGATGCTCGTGGAACTCAAGATGGACTTGTCAAAAGTTTTCACTGTTACCGAACTCGCCGACGGAGCCAACTCAAAGTTCATGGGTACACCGTTTCAGCTGAACAATGTGCAAACCGTCAGGTCGAGTAGCGACAGCTTGGGTAGCGATGACGCAGTGAATGGGATTGGGCTTAAAGCATTCAAGTTGTGGGACGACATTTTGCAGCATGACACGCTGGAGCTAAAGTGTGAAAAGGAGATTTTTGGGCTCCCCTTGTACATGTCTGGCCGAATCCTACACCCCCAGCTATGCGAGAACATGGTTGTGCAGACGTTCTTTAACCCGTCAATTCACAAGATTGTTCGTCAACTGGTGGGAGGTCCTCGTTGTACTGGCGTGATTCATACGTTTTCAGTTCCACGTCTGCTGCAAGTAAGTCGTATCCTTTGATTGTGTTGATTGCTCCTCATGTCTTCTGACTGCTTTGTTGCATTGCATAAAGGAATGCACGTACTCGGACGTCTTTCAGTGGTTCGCTACGTCATCGTACTCTGGCATTTGCATGGCCATCTATCGCCTGTCGATCCAAACAATCGGCTCGTCCAGGCACATTGAACTGCCCATTGTCATCACAACGCCGAAAGCCGATCTCAAAATGCTCAACAGCGATCAACTTTTCGTTCTGATCGGCACGCACACTCTGGAGCGTGCAGCAACGACAATTCAGCAGCGATACCGACGCTTTAGACGAATTGTGACTTCGTAAAGACAGGAAGGTGCACGAAGAGTTACAGCAAATGTCACGAGGCAAAAGCAAACGAGATGGACGTGAACAATCGCTTTGTTTGATGTTGTAAAGTACAGCATTCTCTACGTATCATCATTATGAGCGACGGCCTTTTTTCTTTCCTGCCTGTTTACTTCCCTTCGAACGATCTGACGTTGGTTGCTTACGCTTCTTGTTGATGACGTCGCTGAAGTGACTGCTGTTCACGATTTCCTTAGTGCTACCAATTCGTCTTTTCTTCTTCTTGGAACAGAAAATGTCGTCTAACGAAGGTGCAAGCAATAGGTACACTTTCTTGAGGATATCCATAGTCACTTTCTCAATGATGTCACTGGTTCCTTCATCGTGCTTTGTAGTTGCACCTTCGTCTTCGCTTGGCACTTGTATCCGTTCCTCCGGCACGAAGACAAAAGTCTGTGAATCCCAAATAGGGAAAGAGCCCTTGGAAAGAACTTTTTTGTTCGTGTATCCAGGATACAAACATCGATCAAAGATGACGGACTGCTTGTGGCAGAGTTTGTTCGTCTTTGCGAGGTTTTCAATGCCCCACTGACCAAATGGCGCTTTCGTCTTGTGCGTCACGTGCACTTCTCCACTGGACGTCAACATTCGACCCACATGGGAGAAAAAGTCGTGCAACAGTTTCTTGTTCCTCTCCATCTCCTCGTTTTGTCCGTCTTCTCCTCGCGGCGCTCGGACACATGGAAAGTTCCAAATGATGCGGTCAAATGGACCCAATGTCTGCATCTGCTCCGCGTCTGTAGCATCCACTTCATGGTGCACCGTCACATGATCCATGGCATTCAGCTCATCCAGTATCTTCTCGCCATCTGGATACGTCTCCACTACTGTCGTCTTGCTCTCGTGCGACGTAGCGACGAGGTGTACGCCGGAATCCGGACCTAGAGCTCTAGCCAGTGCCACTGAATACGAGAAATTGCCGTCTCCAACCGTCATAATGCGCTTCACTTGAGTCGCATCGTACAGACCAATGCAGCCCTTAGCAGCGTCTTTTGATCCCTCTGTTTTGGCCTTCGTTGCCATGCGTGGACACATTTCCGGACGCACGTTAGGCAGCAGTCCTGGACGACTATACAGTACAATCTTATAGCAGCAAGCAACGCATCGTGTCAAGGCGCAGTGCAGCGTATCCCGGTGGACATAGAGCAAGTGCAAGTCGCGCCATTGCGTTTTCCTATCGACGTCCATACGTCGATGTCCTTGGTTGATACGCTTCGATGACTGGCAGCCAGCTATGAGCTCCCGCGGTATAGTGACATTGAACACCAATCGGATACTTAAGAGAGAGAGAGATTGACTCCTTTGTAATGTATCGTACTCTTCTTCCCGTATAGAAAAATCAGACTTCGGATCGCGAAGAAGAGCAAGGCCTTCCCTCCCATTTCCCCCATTAGACGATCGCTCCGTTGCCGCTATGGATCAATTGATTCCCATCATTAATAAGCTACAGGATGTCTTTAGTGCCATTGGCCAGTCACCCATCAATTTGCCTCAGATCGTGGTCATTGGCAGCCAGAGCAGTGGCAAGTCCTCGGTGCTGGAAAACATTGTGGGAAAAGACTTTTTACCGCGTGGATCGGGCATCGTGACACGTCGTCCCCTCATCTTGCAACTCTACAATTCGTCAGCCACAGGGACAGTGGATGAAGCGACTAAAGCGGAAGAGTGGGGCGAATTCCTTCATGTGCCCGGTCAGAAGTTTACGGACTTTAACGAAATCCGCCAGGAGATTGAGAAGGAAACGGACCGCATCACGGGCAAGAACAAAGGGATCAGCAACAAGAGCATCAATCTCAAGGTCTTTTCGCCCCATGTGCTTAATCTCACGCTAGTGGATCTGCCAGGCATCACCAAGGTCCCGGTCGGAGACCAGCCGGTAGACATTGAAGAGCAGATCCGTGACATGTGTACCGAGTTCATCTCGAACCCAAACTCCATCATCTTAGCCGTGACATCGGCGAATACGGACCTGGCTAACAGTGACGCGCTCAAGATGGCGCGAGAGATCGACCCGGACGGACTACGCACTATTGGAGTGCTCACCAAGTTGGACCTTATGGACGACGGCACAGATGCCATGGATATGTTGCAGGGACGTGTGATACCACTCAAGAGAGGATACGTCGGTGTCGTGAACCGTAGTCAAGCCGACATCAATTCGCAGCTGTCGATTCGCGAATCACTGGAAAAGGAACAAAAATTCTTCAAGACGCATCCAGCCTATCGAGCTATTGCATCGCGAATGGGTACGTCGTATCTCTCGAAAACGCTCAATACAATTCTGATGCATCACATTCGGGACTGTCTCCCGGACATTAAGTCCAAGATCAGCAGTATGGTCAATGATTTGGATCAAGAGCTCGGTGAGATGGGGTCCCCCACGGAGCAAATGACGGCCACTGAAATGGGCGGCTGTCTGCTCAACCTGCTGTCACATTTCTCGAGTAATTTCACCAATTCACTGGATGGACGCAATCACCAGCTCGTGGAAATGGACGAGCTGTATGGTGGTGCACGTATCAACTACATCTTTAATGAGATCTTTTCCAAGTCTTTGCGTGAGGTGAATCCGTTCGACGGGCTCAGTGACGAAGATATCCGAACTACCATTCGAAATGCTAACGGCCCGCGTCAGTCGCTGTTTGTTCCTGAAGTCTCGTTTGAGCTGCTTGCGAAGCGTCAGATCAGTCGTCTGGAGCAACCTGGCTTGCAATGTGCGGACCTTGTGTTTGACGAGCTACAACGTGTGACGTCACAGTGCGAGACGATTGAGTTGACGCGCTTTCCTGAGCTGCGCGATCGCGTTATGGAGGTGGTTAATGGCATGCTGCGAGCTTCTCTGATTCCAACGCAAGCAATGATTCAGAACCTTATTCGGATTGAGCTGGCTTATGTGAACACAAACCACCCTGACTTCATTGGTGGCAGCCGTGCGGTGGCTCAGCTGATGGAAAAAATGCAGCGGGAGACGATGGCATCGGCTGGCGCACCTAGCAATAATATGATTAATCAGGACCCACGGCGTGCAGGGCAAGCAGCAAAACCGAATGCAGCTCCTGTGGGTTTGGCAGAAGAGAAAAACGAAGGAAATGGTCTCATGTCCTTTTTCGGCGGGGGCCGCAAGAAAAGTGGTGCGGATACTCAGGTGAGCTCGAAGCCAGCAGTCGTCAAACTTCCTCAGGTACCAGTGAGCATGCGACAAGGTGATGACCCAACGGACCGGGAACGCATCGAGACCGAAATCATTAAGAGTTTGCTCGCGTCGTACTTTGATATCGTGCGGAAAAATTTCCTCGACTTGGTGCCAAAGACGATCATGTGCTTCATGGTGGGACACTCAAAGGAGAACATTCAGAACGAGTTGGTGTCATCCCTATACCGGGAGGATAAACTGAACGAGCTGTTGGCAGAAACGGGTGACATTGCCGCGCGGCGCTCAAACTGCGATGAGATGCGGACGCTCCTGCAGCGTGCTCTCGAGATCGTGAACGAGGTTCGTGACTTCAATACGTTCAAGTGATGCAACGGTGAGTAATCAAGGAAGTAGAAGAGAAGATCAGTGTTGTAGCAGATTATTGAAAGGTGCCGCGTCAAGCAGCTTTGCAGCTAAAGCAATAGGCAGCACCTCTAAGGAACATGAAACTTTGATTAGATTTCAAATAGGATTCAGGCGTTTTCTACTTTAGTTTTCCTGTTACATGGTGTAGCTTTAGTCTGACGCCAGGGTACTTCTACGCACTTCGACTTTCGAAATGGTCTCGTCCTCATTGTCTTGTTTCTTTCCATCCACACTTGTCGTGCGCGAGACTTTGCTGTTTGTGCCTGATACATCTTGTTGTTCTTTGTAATCTCCGAAAATGTCGTCAAACTCCTGGTCATACTTGTCAGCATTAGCTTGCGAGCTCAAAATGTAGGCGAAATCACCAGAACTTGGCTCAGGTTGAGCAACTCCAACATCGCCAAAGAGCTCGTCAAGTACGTCGTCAAACTTGACATCAATCTGTTTCTCACTCATCCTCCGACCAAGAGACACTCCCATTGCGTCGCCGGACAACTTCGACTCCAAATGTTTATCCGTACTATCATTGAAACGCACACCATGCATCGATTCATTCTGCATAACGAGTTCCGACATTCCTACGACGCGGGCGGAATAATGCGTCATAGTCGTCAAGCTGCCTGCTCTGCCTGTCACGCCGGACGAAGCAATGTCGTCGAATGCCTTTGGCTCTCCAAACACAGAATCCACCTCGCCACCAA
>NQFO01000419.1:3991-18267 GCA_003991265.1 Pseudoperonospora humuli
ATGGCACCAACTGGAGTGCGCAGTGGATTCCGTGGCCAGAGCGTATTCAAGAAAATGGTCTGACATTCTACGTTTGACTCCTGTAGAAGTTCCAGAGCGCGGTCGAGAAGAGGATGGCGGAGGTGTCGACCGAGACGAGGGTCTGCGCGTTCTCGCTGTTTCTTGTGTCCACGACTTACACGAGAGCGCGCATCAAGCTCAATGTGACTACACTGTATGGTTTCTACGCGCGCATGAAGAAACAAGTTAAAGGCTCTAACTAGAAGCTTCCCGGCGTATCGCTGTCTGCAAAGTCATTTCGAGATAACAAGTGGACAGTCATGCGTCACGCCTTTGGTATCTCTCAGTTTGAGACCATGCGTCATAGGAGTGATGCCAACAAGAGCGAGTTCGTGGAGATGATAGTGGAGGAGAAGTACCAGTACGCTAGTCGCCACTTTGCCAACCAAGTCGCGAGCGACGGATACGGTGCATCAGTTTTGCTGTGTTGTTTACAGACAAAGGGCGAGAAGTGAACCGACACGAAGTCTGTCGAGTATCCATTGATGCCTCTTGGATACGTGCCAGACGTCGTCATCGGACTTGACCATGAGATGCGGGTGCCGTGTACTGCTGTGAGAGAGGACTATCATCCTGTCCCAACGCAAGACAAGCAGCAGCGGAAAAAGAAGACGTACAAGGGTGTGGCGGCGAAGGTGGCGGTCCGGAGACTGAGCATTGGAACATTGTAATGCTTACTTTTCCCATTGGTAGCTCTCATGTTCAACAAGTATCTGCGTGGCGGAAAATGTTGTCTTCACTTCATGCAAAGCGCTTCCGTGCGAGCCAGAGCGTCTATCGCTGCGTTTTCAGCTCTTGTCCTCCCTTTACGAACGGATGCGCCAATGCGTCTCTAACCGAGATACGCTTTGATGGGTCCAGCGTGAACATTCGATCCAGCAGGGACCGAAGCTCCAGTACCAGCTTTCGGTCATCCGTAGCGCTTTTGGCAGCCATGAGACTGCTGGCTAGGTCGTTCTTGGCCTTGAGAGTGTCCATTAAACGCAAAATAGGCTTTCCTAAGAGGATGCAATGCAAAGGGAGATAACACAAGCACAAGCCCAGCTTTAGACCCAAACGCTAATCAATCACCACATCAGCACTTCCGCTTACCTGTGACGCGGTCACTCTCTCGACTGCAAAACTTGAGTTCTTCTGTAAAATGCGGCTCCATCTCAAATTGGTCGATATATGCCTGGCGATGCTTCTTGATCAGCTTGTTCGGGATCTTGCCCTTAAGCTCCATGAAAAGTTTGAGCATCTCGTTGTTCGTGCTCCCTGGAAACATAACTTTACCAGTGAACATTTCGTATAAACAACAACCGACAGACCACATATCTACCGCTTTGTCGTAGGAAAGGCCTAGCACAATCTCAGGGGCACGGTAGAAGCGGCTGACTAAGTACGGCGTTGGATCCTGCTTCCCGTCGTCCGACTTGAAAGCAGATCCAAAGTCGCAAAGCTTAATCGTTGTCTGCTTTTCATCCAGCAAAATATTGTCCGGTTTGATATCTAGCCACGAAACAGCAATCACGGAAAAGTTGTTAGTCTACGTGTACACATTACTGCTTACAAAGTATACCCGTACCAGCATGAATGACTCCGCACGACTCCAAATGATTGAGTGCGATTAGCAGGTGCTTACTGAAGACTCGTACAGCTTGTATTGAAATGCCACCCTTGCCCCCAAACTTCTTCATAGCTTCCCTCACGTTCATTTGCATTGGTTCAAATACCAGTGCGACATGGTTACGATGGCAAAACGAATCAAGCAGCCGGATGCAGTGCTTCTTGTCGCGAGGGTCGCGTTCTCCGAGCTCATTTAACAGCTTGAGCTCTGTCTGGGCGGCATCACGCATAATGTCATTGTTTCGGATAATCTTGATAGCTACAGTGTCCAGTACTCCACCGCTTGCAGTCTTTAGCGAAGTAATACAGTGACAACGCAGCACCGTGGAAAACACGCCCTTACCAACCGTACCCAGTACGCGGTACTTTCCATTTAGCACTTCGCCAATTGTGGTAAAGTAATACCCTTCGACGTCGTCGCAGTTCGACTGCAACGACACTTCGTCGACTGTGACGGCCGCCATGCAATTCGTCGCGTCCATCGTGTCATCCTGATCATCTAACGCCGCCATTGAAAACATGTCAAACTCGTCCGTGGTGGCATTCCCCATTGTGACAGGTTTTCTTGGCGACGATGCTCTTTTCTGTGACGAGTTATCGAGCTCCATTGAGTGCGTCGTTGACGTCACTACTTTGTGCGCTAATGCCTCCTTTTCGACTTCCACGGACACCAACGTAGGTGCTCGTGTCGTACTTGTTGCGACACAATCGTTATTCTTCTTAATCACTGCAATCGTGCTTCTCGCATCGGCTAGAGCCTTCAAAATATCCTTCTTGATTGATCTTACGTCTACTGCTGGCCTTGGCAGTCGTTCCAACCTCGTTGCCATCTCGGCGTCCTCTTTTTCAAAAGCCTTTAGCTTCACAGCGTTCGTCGTCTCTTTCTCCTTTTCTACTGCAATCGCCTTCCCTTCAAGCCCATGCACCATGGCCTTCGATGTTTGCGGCGTCTCGTGCTTCTCCACTTTTGCCAATACAACAAGCTTTGGTCCGTCAACTACTGTCTTTTCCGTCTTGCGGTCCTGTGACATAGTTGACGTCCCGATCATCTCTTTCTTCTCCTCGATGCTCTCATTCGGTCGCTTTTTCGTGTGTTTGGACGCAGATCTAGAGACAGAACGACGACACGATCGTTTTTCATCGCTTTTGTGTCTTTTGCGCTTATGGCGATCATTCGAGTGAGAGTGTGAGCGGTGATGACGGCGGCTGCGACTGTGGCGATGTGTGCGCCGCGATCGTTCTCGGCTTCGGCTGCGACTTGAGCTACGACGCTTGGATGATCGACGATGTGAAGACCGATAGGAGCGTGAGATCGAATGCGAGCGAGAGGGGGAGCGACGGGAGTGACGCGCGCTGCGGCCGCTCGAGCGGTCTGATCGGGGCATTGTTTATTATAGGGAGTAGTGACAATATCACCTCTTACAATATCCAAGTTGACCTGAGCGGATACTTTCTCATCTCTACGTTTGATCATTACTCAACTGCAAGTCTTTATTTCCACCATCGTGTCGAGCTTTCACCTTCGTCCCTGACTTCTTGCCGCGTAGACAGTTAGGCGCCTCCAGTTTCTACTGAAAGCTAAGTAGCTCGAGCTTGCGCTTAGTCTCCCCTGAAAAGATTTGACTGATCGGTTTCAACTACCTTTGTAGTACGACATTCGTATCGAGAGGTGTTAGTTGTGAATACGTATCCGGACGCTAGGTCGAACGGAGGTGGTCGTTGGAAAGTCTTACCTACCTGGAATGAGAACGACACTCAAATGTAGGCTGTAATTTTACTTTAGGCGGAGGCTGAGGTGACTCAATGGTAAGACGAGAAAGTCGTAATAATGTATCCACATCCAAAGTTCAAGCATGCTGGTTAGTCCCATGTGGAACCATGAGCTCCAAAGTATTGCAGCTTCTAATGGGGCAAAGATTTGAGTGGCCTTGCTTAATGGTGCGCCTAAACGGTGGGAGTTCAACTCCTGCTCCCAACACAATCAGCATATGGACAAAAATCCCGATCCAAATAGGACTGCTTGCGGTGAACATCTCCAGGTGCTGTCGTGGGGTAATTGTCACTTAACCCTAGCACGAAGGTGAGATTTTGTTTCCTAATCTTACTTAGATTTCACACTGAAAACCTTGTTCGGTAGGTGGCCGTCAGTAGTGCTGTAACGGTAGAAGTTGGATGCGTAAAGGTCCGTCATAGCTCCAGGATCTCTACCCTCTAATATGGCTTCGCGACCAAAAGATGATGGTTCGGAAGTTGCCTGCCATAGATACTTGGCCCGTTTGAAAGGCATGTTTGTCTTCTTGAAACAGGTTCTTAGAAGATTCACAGCGCGATTGCTGTTTGAAGAGTAGTTTGAAGCCGCTCGCATTTTGGAATTGAAGACCATTCGCGTACCCTTTAAGGGCTCAAAGCTTTTTAGAGAGAAGATGAATCTGTCGGTGTCATTGTGGTGGTTTTTCCCGTAGGAAGACAATAGTGTCCCGAAAGTTGGTAGGGACTACGTCGGCCAAAACGCGCTCCAAAAGTGGAGATAGCACGAGACTGCTGGCCCTCTCGGTGTTGCCACAGAAGATGAATTACTTCTGGTCGTCTTATAAAAGCCAGAGTAGGCAGTATTGTCGCCGTCTTTTCATTGAGATACTCAATTTATTAGATCCATATAGACGCTGGGAGAATTGCCAGTCAAATTCAGCTAACTTCGCCTGACCCCAGTATTGGTCTTGGCGGGCAAAGTTGGTCTGATAGTCGAAGTCAGTATAGAATTGGTACAATTTCCCATTCGCATTTTCGAGTAATAGCAACTCTAAGCACTACATGACCAAAACCTTTAGCGCACAAGCGCTGAAAAATGCCAGCAGCTTTGGTGTTCAAAAAAATACACAACACGCTAGGTTGGGCTTGGATAGTCCATAGACTCGATGCTAAGCCGTTCATAGGCATTCGGTAGGACACAATCCTCTCCTATTATAAGGTACTTTATTAGGTGCCATTACTAGATTACGCAGGACTTTGTAAATTGAGCCACGGTAGTTAGACAATTTTGCGGATAAAAATTCAATGCAATTATTAGTACTTCGATTGTGATCTATGGATGGCTCTTGAAGGTTGATTTATTTGTACTAATCTCTGTTTTAAAGCTCGGTTAAATCGTTCTATTTTACTAAATAGAACAGAGCATGGAGATGATAAAGTATCCATATGACATTATCGCTGTTCCCTAGCTCTGCTGAGCTGGCGGTGATGGAACTCGGAGCACAGATCAACAAACTAAGTCGTATACGCATAGCAGCCGTACAGAAAGACCAGTGTGAAGACCATACCGCCAAGTACGATCCAAAAGTCCACAGTGTCTCGTCGCTCGATGACACGCAGTAGCGAGCTGGACAGACCTAATCTATTTGCAACATCTAGTAGTTTCGTGCGCACATTCTGCCAAGACAATAGCAACGCTCTCGGTCATATCCACCACTTCTTGTTCTTTTTCAGTAGCATACAACGCACCTTCATTCGGCTACGTTGTTCCACTAGATCTCCCAATATCGAGTGCGACAGACTTGTCAAGTCTGAGACCATCTGTGAAGACCTCTGCAGACTCTCCGACTCCTGCGCAGCATACATGGCCTCATTGCCACTGTCAAAGTGCTGTTGAGCCCACAAGAACAGTGCCATACACAGTCAGTGTGATGCCAGTTTGAAGAGTCTGTGTTCGTATCCTCGACCACTTACAGCATTACGTCTGCTCATGAGACTTTCCCTATCTCTCGCCTCCATTGCTCGACGACTGACGCTGTAAATATGTTGCTCCAATGTGTTGCCTAGTGTAAACGTCTCACTCTTCAGCTGCTGCAGCTTCTTGTTCCACGTGTCCTTCTCCACAGGCTTTGTGCTCGTCTGCACAAGCGAGTCCAACTGCCACAGCAACTGCTCCAGCGTGCTCAAGTTCCGACGAGCTTCAGCCTGCAGCTCTGCATTCGTCTTGTCGCCCATGCGACCAGAGTCTAGATAGCTCATCTGCATCTTCAACTCGAACTGCAGCTTGCGCGCCTGAGGGTACAGTGAGTCTAGCGTCTGGCGTCCATAGCTTCCCATACCGGGCGGGTGCATCCTTGCTGGTGTCGAAGAAGCGGTTCGGCGTTTATCGACTTAGAGAGGGGTTTTACAAACGCTCTCTTGAATTTATCGAGTGTAAATCGAGTAGCGATTGTTTCTTATTTGTTATAAGGAGCGGTGATAGTCATCTCCAACGATATCCAGGTCTACCTAAATGGATACTTTCTCGTCTCCATGTTTTGCTCTATTTACTGTTTTGGGAGGTGACACTGTCACTGCACCCTTTGATATATCAGCTAATTGTACTACTACTAGTTTTAGGAAGCAGTAGAATATACTTCTTTAGTGTAAAACAAATTACAGTCATTGTCACACCAATTGTAATGGTGACCACGTGTTCCAACAGCTTGGACATGATCGCGGCAAATGCTCCATAACACTCTTTATTTTATATCAGCACTTCAGCTCAAACGCGAACCATCTCAACACCTTCGTGCGTTCTTATCTTTGTGTTTTGTCTTGGTTAACGAACCAAACACTGCGAGCAGAGCCTTCTCGTCCTGAACTCGTTCATGGAGACCACCGTTGCACGCGTGCTTCAATCCATTGACTAGACTTGGCTTACATCCTTTGATGCTGCTTTAGTCTTCGTACGTCACACATCTCGTCATGCTCACCGTCGGTACAAGGAACTTCGCTATTGTATCGACCGCCATGTAAGCCATACGCTATGGAGAAACGGCCGACCTGCGCGGAAGTTCAGCAGGAACATCACGTTGCTCTAGAAGGACTGCAGCCGCTCCAGCTACATCTTATGACTTGTGGTCTTGAATGACGGCATCGCTACAAGGATCTTCTAATACTCTGTGTGCCGTTTCTCCAGCCTCTCGTTTCACGCAATACCCGGTCACATGACAGTATTCGCGCGTAGTCACTTATGCCATACCATAGTCACTACAACGTTTAGGATTCTATAAGAGCAACCAAGGATGCATCCAGGTTTCAAAAAGGCAAAGGCTTTTCCTCAGAAACAACGTGGATACGAGAAAGCATCCACCTAGGTCCGTCCTAGATAAAAAGCATCGCAAGAATCAGGAGGTTAGCCTTATGTCATCAAATATTCATCTCTAGGAGAAAAGCCATAGATTATTATACAACAAAATCTGTGCGGTCACGTCAAATTTGCAGTGACCGAGGCTGGTTTCAGCTTAGCTCGCCACCAAATCGACTGCCAGAAACGACACATTGCGATGAGGAGGAAGCAAAGTTCCCGTCTCAAAATAACTGGACAGGCGCTGCCGCCACTTCTGTCAACCCGTACCTATGTATTTCCGCTGCCTTTATCTAGAATCCTTTGCTGCCGAATAAAACTATTACGTTTCATGGGCTCATTTGAGGAAGAAGCAACGTCAGTATCAAAAGCCATCATTCTCAATTTCACTTTGAACAGTACCTACGATGGCCTTCGAAAGCACCGAAAAGACCACGCGCGGCAGCGCACCTCAATCAGAGGACCCAGTGGTTGAGTCAGAGTCGACAGTGTCCTTCTCTATCCCGGCACCCATTGCGTCTGTACGTGCCAACATCCAAGCTTTTGAGGAGGACAGCATCCACAAGCTGATGCAGCGCTACGACGGTGTTGACGTCCTGCCTCATGGCTGGCGTGAGGGTCCGTCCAAAAATGGCATCCAGGTTGTCTACGGCGAAGTTGCTGGTAGTGAGTGGTACACGATGAAGACCTCGGGTACACTCCACGTCAGTGCCACCAAGGCCGCTACCATTCTGATGCGCAATGACATGGTACCCAAGTTCGACGTCATGACCAAGGAGGTTAAGACCATGGAGAAGCTTAGCAGCGCCTCTGAGGTGCGTCATGTGACTGCCAAGTCCGTCATGTTCACGGCCGCTCGCGACTTTTCTGTCGTCTCCACGTATCGCGAGGAGACCAGCGGGCGCATTCTTATTGCAACGCGCTCAGTCGAATTTGTACCCAAGCGTAAAAGCTACGTTCGCGCAACCATTCACATTTCGGGCTACGTGGTGATACCCCATTCGACTGACCCTGACATGTGCGAGGTGAGTGTGATTGCCCACATGGATCTTGGTGGTAACCTGCCGGTCATGGTGGTGCGCTACCTCGGTCTATCTGCTCCGATTAAACTCATTGAATCAATTGACGAGATCACAATGCAGGCATAAACTTCTCAGAAGTAGCTTCTCTTTCAGAACACACTCAAACAAGTCACATCGTATTGTATCAGTATTATGCTAGGCACTATCACGATTTTAAGTTTCATGCATTTCTGACTGCAACCATCGTTTCAAGTAGTTTGGAAACTTGTCATGTCCGACGTATGCTCTACTTTGCTTCAGCCATTCCTTCCCAAAGCTTCAACTTTCGGTTGCTATTATAGGGAGCAGTGATAACATCACCTAGTCTCCATAACGGATACTTTCTCATATCCACATTTTCTCTATATCTTGGCATAGACCTTTTTAATGGCGTTACGTCTTGGTCCGCCTCGTGATCACATTACAGCACTCCGTAGCACTACTCTTCTTCGAGCTGGACCTCAGCTCGGTTGTGTGGTAATACAGCATCTTTGCACTTTCTCCGCTTCGCTAGCTTCGTGTCGATTGCCTAGCTGACGGTCGAAAGCGTCTGGTGGACCTGCGAGCAGAGCTTGCTCGTCATGAACTCGCTCATGAGTACCACCGTTGCACGCTTTTGCAACGATCATACCAATACCTTCAATGGAATGATTGCGTATCTTTTGATACCATCATGCTTACTCCAGTCTTCGCACGCCACGCACGCCAGAACTTCCACTTGAGAAACAGTCGATCTGCGCTGAAGTTCAGCAGGAGCGTCACGTTGCTCTACAAGTACTGCAGTCGCTCCAGGTACTTCGTGTAGCTCGCGGTCTTGAGCGACAGCATCTCCGCGAGGATCTTCGCGTACTCAGAATGCCGTTTCTTCGCTCCAAGCAGTAAATTACTTGAAGCCAGCCATGTGACGGTACTCCTTCGAAGACACTTGCACGATATCGCGGTCATTTTGACGCTTAAAGAGCGGAGATTGGCAGATCTAGACTGGTCGGTCCTTCTTCTTCTTCTGCATCTCATTCTTCTTCGGCCTGCTTTCGTGGTGCCAACCTTAATGTTGATGATAGTCCACTCTCACTGCAATACACAGCAGGGCCAAGTCCGATAACGACTTCTGGTAGGCACTAATGGACACTCGATAGACTTCTTGTCGGTCCACATCTTGCCCTCCATCTGTAAACAACACAATAAAGCTGATGCACCGTATCCGTCGCTCGCTGCTTGATTGGCAAAGAGGCGACTAGCGTAACGGTACTTCTCCTCCACTATCATCTCCGCGAACTCGCTCTTGCTGGCATCACTCCTATGACGCATGATCTCAAACTGAGAGATGTCAAAGGCGTGACGCATGACTTCCCCCGATTGTCCTGGAACGACTTTACCAACAGCGATACGTCAGAGAGATTCCAGTTGAAGCCCTCGACCTGAGCCTTCATACGCACCATACAGTGTAGTCGCATTGAGCTTGATGTGCGCTCTCGTGTAAGTCATGGACAAAGGTAACAACGAAAACGACTGGACTCTCTTCTTGTTAGGTCCCTCCGCCATCCTCTTCTCGACCACGCTCTGGAACTTCCAGTCGAACGTAGAATGTCAAACCATTTTCTTGAATACTCTCTTTGGTATTCTTGTACAAACGCATGATCGCTTTCACAAGTTTTCTTTCTCCTTCTTTTGCTTCTGGGTGAGACTGCTATCAAGCCCTTCAAAAGTGATCCGCTCGTAGAGTCGGAGGCGTTTCTCGAAGTGCTCACGAATCATCACGCCGGCGGTGACCACCATCTGCTCACGAAGTTCTTGTTTGAGCTGAGAGTATCCGGTGAGATTCGAGACGTCCACAAGTTCGTGTTGCACTGTTGCGCTGTCTGTGACTGATACAAACGGATACATTCCGACAAGTCGGGATTCTTCTCTGCGATGAGATGCGTCTTTGGAGTTGACGCCGCGCCCAAGCAACAGTGGTCAAAGAAGGTCTTGTCGGTGTAGTTGAGTTGGAAAGGAGAGGGAGACTGTTCTCCAGACATCAAAGTGTGCAAAGGTTGACCAGATGTTCGGCCTCTATCTGGATCTGCTTCAGCTCATGAGCACTGCGTTGAATCTCGTGTTGAAGAAAACGGTCACGGCAAATGGTGTTCAGATGACACGGGACGATAAAGTAGCCGTTACCTGCTTGAAAGCATTCTCTAAGATGGTGCCAGCAGACTTTTGTCCCTGCAGCTAGTGCTCAGTCTGTGTTTGCAGCTCCATCACCATCGTCGTTTGTATTGAGCCGTGGATATACTTGTGTCTGGCTGTGCAAATGGCATCAGCTTTAAAGTCCCCTTTGGGTTCGCCACGCGACAGGCTAAGAGTCATCCACCAATCGCAGTCCGATGAGATCGCCTTAAGAATATTCCCTTCTTTCTGAGGCTCTGTCATGTCAAGTGCTAGTGGACCTACAAACTATCATACGGAAGCTTACCATCCTTGAGTTTTGCATTTCAGCATTTCATACAGGAGTAAATGACGTTACCTGTGCCATCCCACACCATTACTTAATGTATAGAGATACATCTCATGGAAACTTAACGCCTATAATCCGAGCCTTTCCAAATCGTGTTGTGGTATTGCACCTAAGCTGACTAAGGCGAGCTGTAAACCTTTACTATGAAAAGTTGTTTTTACAGATCAGCGAGCTGAACGTTTGCGTGTTGCACAAATTGTCCTCATTTTACCATTTCCTCGGTAAACCGCGTTTATCCTGCAAGTATGCATGGCGTACGTTTCCTACTGGTCATGCTCTTGGCGCTTGTCATCATTCGTGCAGCTCCTGCAACCGCCGCATTTGAGCACAACGTCAAGAGCGAGAGACATTTGAGAGCCGAGGAATCAGTCGACGCCCCAGACACTGAAGAAAGGTCGTTCATGTCAGGGATTGCGAAGTGGGCGAAAATGAAGTACTGGGTTGGATTCAAAAAGTCCAACGAATACGTCCTGAAGAAGCTCAAGTTGAAGGGGCTAACAGGTTCAGCTTTGAAGAATCACCCCAACTACAAGATTCTGCAGAAATTTTGGTACCAGCTGGAAAGGCGTCAACTGAGCAGACTGGCGGATGATTATACACCCTTATCCGAAGTCTGGATACGCCTAGGACTGGATCAACTTGATGAGGGCGCAATCAGAGCTAGCTCTGCTTACAGAGCCTACGTAAACTATGTCCGAATCTTTGAACATCGTATTTTTCATTTCACCCCCGGCTCGCCCAAGGAATACGTATCATATGGGGAACTAGATATACAACAAGAGACGATCGGGAAAGTTTGGGCTGAAGCTGGAAGATCCAAGCGTTATGTCGATAGAATGAAGGACATGAATCAAAAAGCGCACGCAGTATTCCTTAAAAGTCGAGGCAAAAAAGTCATAGACCTTCCTAAAAAGTGGGAGGCCATAAACAAGAGGCCACAAAACATTTGACTTCTGTCTCAGAGTGAGCAAAGACGATCATTATGTTGGACTGACAATTCTTTTGTGCAAGAAGCCCGAGAGATACCGATAGTACGTATAATCAACTGGAGTAATTCGTGCATGCAATAGAACTTGTCGTGTCTTTTTGTCTTGCTAGGGTAATACCCAATCCAACTTCTAGCTGTTCGAATGATTATGGTCACTGGCAAACATGTTTGCGTCTCGCTTTATGCAGCCAAGCCCCGTTAGCTTTTTCTTTTAACTCTCAAAGCAGTGATCGCGGCCTCGTCTTTCATGCTGACATCTGTATCAGCACGGCAGCACGACCAGCTTGGCTAGTTGTCAAAAAAAGTCGTGGATCAGGTAGATGGCGTTCGCTTGGCAAAGTCGAGGAGGTGGATGCCAAATCTTTAGGGTGATAGATCTACCGTCGCCAGCTTGCGGGGCTGGCCAAGGTGATACTGCAATACCAGGAGTGATGGCGACACGTGGTGCGACTCGAGCTGTCAAGGATATAGCTGGCTGCAAACTAGGCGGTATTTTGGAATTGCGCTATTGCCGAAGTTCATAGCAGCTTTTGAGCAATCTGCACGGAAACAAGAACGTTTGCTGGAGCTGAAGAAAACTGCACGACTCGCTGGTCTTGAGCTTTTATCAGCTGCCGCGGCACTGATACTCGGAAGTGTCTTCATACCTAGCTCGTTGCCGTAGCGTGTACTGCAACTTAAACAATTCTGACGTGACTCAAGGATCGCCCAGACTGATGAGGTTGGCCTCATACTTGTCCAAGAAATCCCACCATCGCTCAAATCGCCATACAACTCGATCTTCAGCACTTTTGTCAAGTTCATTTTCTTCTTTTGAGAATCTGTCAGCTACCAGACACTCACCGTCGCATCAATGTGTTCAAAATACGACCTCACAGAGAACAGACATCGTTGCAGTACATTGCCTGACTCGGGATAGCTTCAAGAAGGCAACGCTCGGAGCTTCGACGACTCACGACCACCGACCACCGATTGGAAAAAACGAGTGCAGAATCTGCATTTTACATAAGCAACTACATAAGCAACTACTGTGGCTTGAGAACGAACAGCAGCAACATTGTGCAAAATTTTGCGGATGGTGCAGTTTTTCAGTGCTCTCTCCACCCACAAAAGACGGAAAGTCATGTTCCGTACTGGCTAAACCAATAATTCTGTCTTCGTTGCACTTGTGCAGATTTGGAAGGTCGTAAAGTGGACGATGCCGAGCTACTAAGGCCGTGGAGAGTTGCAACATTGGCACTGGTTTGGTGATATGCAGTCGTTGGAACTGGCATTCGTCGAATGATCTGGATCATTGAACTGGCAAGCAGTCAATTTCGTTGTCATGATCATCTGAATCACCTGCACTTGCCTCATTTTGCTCATCAGATGATAGCCTTTCATCGTCTGAGGAAAATTCGGTATTGATGGCTTCAATTTGCTTGAGTGCACGAGGAATCCTTGTTCCTCGGTCACTTAGATCGTGTTTCTTGCGGCGAATAGTCGCCACTTTCATCACGAGTTTCCGAAGAAAAGCCGCATATTCATCTGCATCGATGGTCTTATAGATCTGCTAGTTCAAAGACATTGTCAACGAAAGTCGCAAAACTCAGCTTTCCGTCACCTTTGTTGTCACGACTCCAGTCTTCTTGAACTGTTTTCTCTATACGGCGAAGTCGTTGCTTTGTTTCATTGGACTCGAGACTGCGTTCACTTTGTCGAAATAAAGACGTGTGCCCACATTGATTGATACAGCTGAAGCCCAAACAAACCGGTATGGACGCTGCTGTCGCTCCGACCTTTGTATCGGTCCTGGAGCAAGCAGCCACGCTACTTCTCAAGTCTCGAACTGGTCGTCTCAGCGAATGATGTGCCGAACGACACGGCTCAAATCCTATCTCTTCGCTGACCAAGATCAGCACAAACGTCTAAAGCCAAGCGTCTCAATCGTTTCGATGGACTCACCAACGTTCACAAACTGCAGCAAAGGATCATCCAATATATCGTTTCGAGCACCGCATCAGTACTCCAAGGACTCCCAAACTCGAAGTGGCTACACGACATGCTGCAGCCTTACTTCCTTCCTTGCAAACCATTTCAACGTGCCATCGCAACTCCGACCAACTCGACTTGTCGACGACCTTTATAGTTGAGAACGGACTTCCCAAGATTGGCAGAAACGTATTGCACAAAGTGCGACGAGTCTTCGTCGATCAACACGCATAATACTTTTCTATGATTTATAGTTTCTAATTTCCTTTGCGCTTGCCTTCATACTCCAGCGGATCTTTCTTACGGCCGCCTGACCAATTTGTCAACAGCTGCTCAAAGCGCAGGTGTGTTTGAGCAAGCTAAGCTTGGTTCTGCCGCATCTGCACTTGATACATTGTCGTTGTTTTGTAACCCACAACATCAACTGTTGCATTGCCATGAATTTAGGCGCAGGGTTGAGCATGTTTGCAGATGGCACCTCACTTGAAGCTTCTTGTGAAGGAGCCCCTTCCGTTTGAGCCGTCCGCGGCATTTGTTGTGGCCGTAGATAAGGTGACTCTGTTTCCGTTTTCCTACTCCTTGTACAAATTACAGCTTATTGACGCTGCGACTTTTTGCGGATCATGCGGTTCTTCGCTGCAATGTTGTCGTCACAATCTAAGAGGTTTGTAGCAGGTATTGGCTGAGGAGGAAACGTTGGCGTAGACGCCGATGTGACTTTGACAGTCTAGTGTTTCTTCCTACTCAGCTTACTGACCCTTCTTGTGACGAGTCATAGGTCAATTCGGTAGGGTGAGGAAGGGCAAAGGAATATCACCAAGTAACCAAGGAGAGTTGTACGTCAACAACGTTCCGCGTTAGTAGATGCGATAAACGTATTCTGCTACGAAACCGACTTTTCGTAGTATTCCTACGCTACCGTGAGAGGTTGATACTACCAATCTAGTCAGAGCTAGGTCCCTGACTCGTATTTCAGCTGCCACTCAGTGCGGG
>NQFO01000425.1:0-11751 GCA_003991265.1 Pseudoperonospora humuli
AGGTCCGTTGTTTCGAGAAGAACTTGTGTTTCTTAATGGTAACATGTGCGTGTGAGTATTCGGTACAGATATGGCAAACAGTATCAATACTTTCAGCAGATTGTCGCCGTGTATGAATCGGAACCCGACAATCACACGCGACTATCCGAGCTTATGCAGGAGATGCAGGAAACGGGACAGCCTCCATCCGAGATTGTAAAGGACCTTGCTCCAGGTTGACACGTTTGTATACTCAAGGACAAAGCGTACATTTGTTAATCTTGTGTCAACTCGTCCATTGCCACAGGCTTGCAATTTGACGACGAAGGAATGCCGATTATGCCCAACATGGTTCGTCTTCAGCCACACAAACTCTCTCTCTCTCTCTCTCTCTCTTCACTTCAGAGCGAGTTCCAGTCGTAGAGTCATGTTGACGTATCTTTGTGTGTCTCTGTGTGTGTCTTTTACTCTACAGGGTCCTGGGATGTTTCCTGGTATGGCAGGAATGCCGGGTATGCCCCGTAAGTCCCACATGTGTCGCTTGATGCTGTTTGTGCCTTTGAAGTCTGATTGTTTGTGCTTGGAATTGATGCAGTTGATGGTATCCCCGGCCAAGAGCAATGTGCGGTAATGTGATGGAAGCCAAAGATGATCAGTTTAGGTGCTACTCGGTCGTAAAAAGTTGCTAGAGAATTGCCATGTCAAGTCCCCTCCGTCCCTATCTTGGACCAGACGCCTGTTCATTCGTTGCCATCAAAGCCACAGATCTCTGTACGACGCGCACTTATGCAGCATCTCGACGCGATTTCTCTCGGCGTGTTTTCCTACTTGCAGACGCACGAACGCGTGTCTTGTGTCGAAGCCAAACCTCTTGTTGGAGCTACTGCGATGGACCTTGCGCTATGGGAGCAGGTGTGATGAAAACGTTCTGACTTGACCAAGGAATAGCAAGGGAAAGTCACGTGTGTCAAGAACCATTTACCTTTTGTATTGCCAGACGACTTGAAGCGCTTCTATTTGGTCACGAACGGGCTGTCGGTCAAGTGGTTTGCGCCATGGCGCGGTAACAATTCCCTTCTTGTCCGAGTATGTTTGCAGACAATCGTGACGCTGGTGTGTTGGTTAGACCATTGGACGTTAGTGGGGCATTTCGTGCTGAATTCGCTGCAAGACTTGAAGCAGCTCTCGATCACCGATCTCTTTACCCACTGCCGTCTAGCAGATGACCATCGCCTCGAGTTGATAAAGGTACGACGTTAAGGCGCGTCCCAAGGGTTCGTTTGACTAACACTTGCCGACAAGAAGAGCCACAAGAGCGTCATGGGATTGACTCTTGACCAGTCTTCCCACTATGGTGCTGTTGTGCTTGTTTATCTTGAAAGTACGTGTCAAAGCTGCTACTTTGGGCTACGAAATCTTGACCTTTTTTCCATGAACTGAACGGGGCAAAGCACCACAGATCTGGTTTCGGGACTTGTGTGACCAATGGAGTTTCCTTGCCCACACGTTCGCCAATTACTACCGCATGATGGTAGCTCATCTCGGCATTACTTCATGGCAGGTAAGCAGTTGCCTCAAGCATCAGAGCCAAGCTCTCAACGTCATGTTGCTCTTGTTGTTGCCTTCACGATATAGACCATCTTTACGGACACTGGCGTTGACCCCAGACAAGAGGTCCGTTCATTACGTACATGCAAGTAGCAAATTCCTTCCATTGTATTGGAAAACACTGACAGTCGACATGGGATGCTATGGACGAATGGCATTCGTAGCCATGGCTTCGCTTGTTCATTCCAGACCGCTTGCTTCTAGACGAACAACACGCACAAGATCGTGGCGACTTTGAAGAGCGCCAAGAGTAAGTCGAACATTCTCTGAAACAACAGCAAGAACGTTGGAATATTGCAGGGACAAGCGACTAGGAAAGCATTCATTGCGTCAGCCACTTGTGCTCTGACATGGCGCACTCGCTAGACTCGTCTTCCAAGTAAAAGATACTTTCATCTTTAAACTTGAGTTGCCTGTAGTTTTCCTTTGAAATGGCCACCACCCTCCTCTTCACTTGAGACGACGAAATATCGAGCACTTTGATAGGAGTCTTTGACAGCTCCGGGTTGCAAGGTGTCCTACGTGCTCAATATGGACAACAACACACAGCGTCAAAGCCACGAACGCAGTGCTAGCAACCACAATACACCACGTACCGCTTCAGTATCCCCACACGAAGCATGACTCGACTCTCGTTGCCATCTTTTCGTCTCGACTGCGAGGTTTCGTCCTTGCGGCTACTCCTGTGAATGCTGAGAATCTCGCACACATTGAACAAAAGGTAGTGATCGGCTGCAGTGCCTGCAATGTCGACCATCACGAGCTCCCCTGTGTACAGCTTGAGTGTCGTGCTAACAAACAAAGAGCGACGTTACTACGACAAACTCGAGCTTCAAAGTGGACAACTCACTTGTCACTGTCTCCAATCTCAGCGTTAGCAGCAACGACGTCTTCGTCACCGACGCGCAGTGGCTCAAAGATTGCGTCTTCGGGGTCCACAAATTGCTGGAAACAGTCCAAGAGAGCAACTACTTAGTCCTTGCAACACGCTTTGGAGCCAAAAAGTTGACACAAAAGGTGGAAGGAAGCACATACCTGGAGGATCATGCACTCTGTTACCCACTGAAAGTCTTTGACGGGAACGTGTCGTTTTCTCTTATAGTATCGACACGTCTGGAGTGGGAAAAGCAACACGAGGACACAAGGGAGTTAGCAGTCGAGCAACAAGATTAAGGAGCCCAAGCACCACCATACCGGGGTATACTCGTCACACAGGACAACGTCCACATGAACACGGTCCTTAATGGACAAATTCTACAGAAAATCAATCGTCAGCTAGTGACGGTAACAAACGACTTGATCCCAACGTCAGTCTCACCTCATGCACAGCTGTAGCCCCACAAGTCTTCAAGATAAATGCCATCAAACTCGCCTTGTCCTTTGCCTCTGCTTTGGACATTTGCGCGACGTCATTCGCAATGCCGAACGAATAGCCTTCAAAAATGTAGAGCTGACCAAGCAATGCAGCAACAAATGAGTAACGAAACACTTTGCCACGTCATGCCTTGTGCCTTTCCCTCCCCAACAACAACAACAACAATGACGACGTTTACCTCTCGAGGAGGCAAACACTCGAATTTACGAGTAATAACGGAATAGCCTCGTGGAACTTGATACCCGTTGAAAGGCACGACATGTCCTGCTTCAATGCAATCCTTGAGCCAATCCGTATGGACAACTGGAATTCCACATGCAATCGCTTGCATAAACTTGCGCTTACGCCACGACACGGGCGTAGCAATCACCACTGCTTTCGGATTCCCTTTGAACAAGACGTCCTGGTATCGCTCTGGGATGCGACCTCCATGTCCTTCAATCAGCTCTTTGAGGTTTTCTTCCCCAGTCTTGACAAAACCCGTCAGACAAAACTCCAACTTGTACTTGAACAGTGTCCGCGACCTTGAAGCGTATGCACGCGCTGGAGGCACTGGTGTTAACGTCCGTGTTCGGGTTCGAACTGTTGGCGTTGAGGACCGTGGTGGGGACGGAGTGGACCGAGGGCGACATCGCATCGAGGGCTGTGGGGTCACTGGATCGCCTTCCTTGGACTCTTCCCACAGCGCAGGGACATCAGACAAGAAGCCGTCGTGCTTGTGTTTTGTAGCCATTGACACTGCGGTCGTCTTGCTCGGGGAATCGACGACTCGGGACGTTGTTTTCACCCTCTTTGGACTTGACACCAGATTCGACGGCAACGAGGACGCAAGTTGCCGCTTGGAGTTCGCTTGATTGCAGCCAGCCACTTCACAGGAGGAGCTAGAGTCGTCTGCTGAGATGGACGTCAGCGTTGGCGTTGGTGGACACACGGGACTAACGGACGACTCAAAAGGACGGAACGTGTGACTTTGAGGGAAAACTTTGGCTGCCAATTTGTCGTCACTGGAAACACTTGCACTCAAGTGAAGTTCGTCTTCCTGTGACTCGCGCATGGCAAAGGAAAACTCGAGACTGCGAAGAGCTTTGGACTGAGACTCGGTAGCATGTTTCCTTGCCAACAGCTCGTGGCTCGGTTTCGTACATTGCTGCAAAGGAAAATTCACCGACTCGTCTTGAATTTGACGCTGAGTCGCCTCGCATTCGTCTCGATCGTCCTCGTCTTGCGACGTCTTTGCCATGTGCTCCACACGATCGGCGGCACCAACGACGTGGTTGCGACTCGTTTCAATCGGATCAGAGCGTTCAATTCGACTTGGAGCAACTCGTGGCGTCAAATACTCCTCCTCTGTAGCTTGTGATCCTTCTCGACTTGTCACTTCATCCTCCCCATTTCTTTGCTCCTTCCTTCCGTCTCGTGTGAGCACAAGGACCGAATCATTGCGTCTGGAATTTCCATCTCCATTTCTTTCTTCAATGTCGCGAGTCTTTTCCTCGTCTCGCTCTTCTTGGAAACAACATTCAGCGCCATACGACAGAGTTCCAGTATCAAACGATGGATACATTTGCATTTCTTCCTCGTCGTCATTGACGTCATTGCGACGAGTCTCATCAACGTCTTCAAGTTGTTGTGTGCAGCACTCCATTCCATCGTCTTCCCTCTTCTCGTCTCGAACGTCATCGCTGTTTCTTGTGCCATTATCGGTCACTCTCTTGAGGTTCATTGCAAGCTTTAACGTTTGTTTCGTATGCTCTTGTTGCTCTACGTGAGCTGATGGAGCTTTGCACTCCACATCTTTGGGAGGAGGAAATACGTGAAAAGTATTGGAGTCTGCACGACATTGCGGAGGTTTGGCAAAATTGTCATTGGATGGACGAGATAGATGGTCTGATAATGACAAGGGCACATCAGAGATGTTACAAGGCGTAGTAGACGCACGTGAAGAAGACGACGCATGCTGCGAAGACTCCATTCATGCACCAAATACCTTGTTTTGTCGGCGATAATTTTGCAAAAGGAGGTTAAAACGCTTGTATGTTGGCTATGCCGTTTCTATTGTGCGCTGAGGACTTTTCTAAGCTTGGAAATGTGTATGTGATAGCTGGTATCTCAGATGTTGAACTGAGGAGACCTTTAGCACATACTTTTAGACACTTGCTCGTGTCCAAGAGTCCGGACGAAATTGTGGAATTTCTATCCCACTCCATCATGTTGATGACCGTGCGAGCGTCGTGACGATAATAAGTGAGCATTGTGCTGGACTTGATCGCAGTGGATTATTCAGTGCTATGTCTTGATTATCTACAGCATAACAAAGTGGATCTAGTTTATGAAAAGCTTCAAGAAAGATTCGAGTATGCTTTATATTTCAACGCAATCAAATATTCATTGTGATCAGCAAATATTGTATTAGGATCAACTTTGCTCAGTTTCTTTGGACGTCTCATAATTCGAATCCGACGTTGGCCATGAGAAGTTGGTGTACGCGCTGATAGGAGTGGAGGAAAACGCCTTCTCCGTGAAGATCGATGCGAACGAGTTGGTGGGCGATTTGAAGGACAAGATCGCGAAGAAACAGAAGTTTGACTTTGCTGCGAGTAAACTGCAGCTTTTCCTCGCCAAGAACGGCGACGACATGTGGTTGGATCGAGATGGCGCGGAGTTGTGACGCTCGATGGATGATCATAGACACCCAGAAGCTTTTGCGCACATGGATCCGTTGTTGTGGACCAAAAACACTTTGAGCCAAACGAAGGGAAAACCCACGTGTTGGTGGTGGTTCCTCCGCAATCGTTTGTCTAAACACAGGTGGTCGCTGTTGTCAAGAAAAGAACGCTCGCTCAAGTGAGAGAATTAATCACGCCGTCTTCTTTTGTGAAGTGTAAGGGGACGTAGTTGGGTGAAATGGCAGAAAACGCAATGGTCAGATTGGGTGTCATCGCATTGAACGTTCAGTCGACAGCCGCCAATTCCACTTGTGCTGTTGACAATGTGCTCGCACAGTTTGAGGAGAATTAGAAGCAGATCAAGTTTGGTAACGAAGATTGTGAGTTTGTGAGGAACCTTTGCCACGGCATGTTCACTCCTTACGAGAGCGAAGCAGCCTTTGCCGAAAAGGCACGGGAATTGCTGAAAGAGTATCGGCTTGCCGACTTCCCGACTTCGGCGACCACACCGGCGACGATCAATGGATCAGTATCCGATGGTTTGTTAGGGAATGCCGAAAGTGTGAGGCAACAAACGAAACGTGTTATTCACGCTAGACCCTTTGATTGTGGAAGTGTGGAATAAACTTGTACTTAACATAGAATAGATGCAATTTCATCATTTAGCCCATGTTGAATGAGCACTGTTTGATAAATTAGAAAGTATCAAATCTGATGACGTTTGAAAGAAAGGCCGCCCACCTACAGCAAGTTGCTGTGGCATGCTCTATCTATTGTCTTCTAATATCTTGTGACATATTATCATAGCTGACGAATAAGTGACGCAAACTGCACCTATAAATATATATTGCCGACACTGTTGAATATGTTACAACAGAGCTAGTCTCGAGTGGCTTTCGGTACCACCGTCGTCAAAGCTAAGCCAACCAAACCAATCGCTGTTACTTCAAAGTACCAAGTGCCTGTCAACCAACGGTGTCATTCGTTGGTCATTTGGCAATCACTCGGCGCCCCAGCAGCTCTACAGTTCCATCACTCACTCTCTATATACGTAGCACACAATGGCCAAGAAGGTGAAAGCTCCCGTTGCCGTCAAGCCTGCGTCCAGTAGCAGCTCGTCGTCATCAGACTCGAGCAGCGACGAAGCGCCGCCGCAGAAGACGGTTGTGACCAAAAAAGGCAGCAAAGGCACTTCAAAGAAGCCTGTGGACGAGAACAGCTCCTCTGACTCGAGCTCTGACGAAGAAGAGGTCTCCAAGAAGGTGGTGACCAAGAAACCAGCTGCTAAGAAGGATGAGAGCTCAGACTCGAGCTCAGACTCTTCATCTGACGAGAAGACTTCGAAGAAGAAAGTTGTGCCTGCCAAGAAAGTGAATGCCAAGAAGGTGGTCGCTAAGAAGGAGAGCTCTGATTCTTCTTCCGACTCGTCATCTGATGAGGAAGAAGCCCCGAAGAAGAAGGCCACCCCGACCAAAAAGGTTGTTGCAAAGAAGGAGAGCTCCGACTCTTCTTCTGACTCGTCATCTGATGAGGAAGAAGCTCCGAAGAAGAAGGCCACCCCGACCAAGAAGGTTGTTGTAAAGAAGGAGAGCTCTGACTCTTCTTCTGATTCGTCATCTGACGAAGAGGAGCCCCCTAAGAAGAAGGCTGCTCCGGCCAAGAAGGTTGTTGCCAAGAAGGATGAGAGCTCTTCCAGCTCCGACTCCGACTCGTCCGATGACGAAGATTCAAAGAAGCCTGTTGCCAAGAAGGCTGCTGCGAAGAAGGAAGCTTCTTCGTCTTCTTCGTCATCTGACTCGGACTCGTCCGCTGACGAGGAAACGACCATTATCTCGAAGAAGCGTAAGAACTCGGATGCTGGTGAGAAATCAAACAAGGTGCACAAGGAGGAGAATGGGAATGCTGCCGCTGTTGCCAACCCACAGAAGGCTCTTGAGATCTTCATTGCTGGTCTGCCGTGGTCTACCACAGAGGAAGAGGTGATGGAGCACTTTGCCGGCTGTGGCGAAGTGACTGCCGCTCGCATTCCTCTGCAGAACGGCCGTTCGTCGGGTACGGCATTTGTAACCTTTTCTACTCCTGAAGCTGCTGAGGCAGCCCTTGCCATGGATGGTCAAGATTTTGGTGGCCGCTGGATGAAGATCCGCACAGCTGAGAAGAAGAATATGTTTGATGAAAAGCCGGAAGGGTGCACCAGTGTCTTCATTGGCAACCTTAGCTGGGATGTGGATGAGGTTATCATTCGTGAGACTTTTGGCGAGTGCGGTGAGATCTTGAGCTGCCGGCTGGCAACAGACCGTGAGACTGGCGAGTTCCGTGGTTTTGGACACGTTGACTTTGCCTCAACTGAGGCCGTGGACGAGGCGGTGAAGCTTGCGGGTTCCTATGTAAACGGACGTGCTATTCGTGTGAACTACGCAAAGTCTCGCGAGCAACACAGCGGTGGCGGTCGTGGTGGTTTTGGTGGTGGTCGTGGAGGTGGCCGTGGTCGCGGAGGATTTGACGGTGGTCGCGGCGGCGGTCGTGGCTTCGGTGGCCGTGGTGGAGGCCGTGGTGGCGGTCGTGGGTTTGGTGGACGTGGAGGTGGTCGTGGTGGAGGTCGTGGCCGCGGTGATGGTCCGCCTAAGCGTCAGCCGTCTTCCATCCAGAACTTTCAGGGTAACAAGGTGACTTTCGACTAATTTAATGGCGGCTGCTTTATGTGGAGCAGGCTAAGGATATGCTCCCTGGGAGACATTTGAGCCTTAAGTGCGAGGCAATAGTGCTTGACTCGATAGATGACGCGGCTATCGTGTATTGACAGGGTTGTGTCGTAGTGGAGCTTCAATCAATTCTGTTTACATATAGACTTTATTCATATACGTTAAATACTCAAGAAACTTCACCTGTTCGTTCACTCCATAAGATAAAGTGCGTCCTGTTTGTCGTGGTCATCATTGTCATTTGTCGTGACGCAATATGTTGAATCGTATGATTGCAGTCGTGAGCCGGTCCGTAGCAAGTGGAGATGCCGTCGTCGATGCAACTGCCACTTTGAGTTGTTGTCGCTAGTTGTCATTTGTGTCGATTTCCAGTCATTTCTTCCCCAGCGTTTCCATGGAGCTTAGACAATTGGCATTGCTTCGTTGAAAGTGCGTGTTAACGATTACTACGCTTTTCGATACACGAAATAATGTCCAATTGCATCTGCGTTTCCCATTGATTAATGTCAACCCCGTCTGCTCGAGCTGCGACGACGACTTGGACTTCGTTCCGCGCTTCGACTTCGCCGCGAGTGCCTTGACGAGCGGCGTTTGTGTGACTTTCGTTCCTTTTTGTCCTTCTTCTTGTCCTTGCTATCGCGTGACGTGCGGTGCTTGTGCTGTTTCTTATGCTTTTTGTGCTTTCGTCTCTCTTCCTTTGCTTGTTTGTTGACATCTCGACCATCGACAGAATCAATGCTATGCGATCGCTTTCTGTGATACTTCACTTGTACGTTGACACGTTCAGGTGCAGCAGAGACTGTACGAATGCTCGTTTCGTCGTCTGTACAACTCGACACTTCTCGGATATCCTCAGCACCGTTAAGCTGTGGACCTCGAGCATCTACACCGCTACCCGATGCTACCAATGCCGAGCTAGAAAGAAGCTCTTGCTTGCTCACAGATTTTTGCTCTTCATCACTGTCGCCATCGTTGCTTTCGTCTTCGCTGCTGCTCTCACTCAACTCCGATTCGTCCGAAGGCTGAAAAATGGATTGGAGTAAACGGGCGGAGCTCTCCTCAACCGCAGGCAATGGTGGCAGATCTTTCATTTCCACCTCTTCGACCTTAACGTCTTTGCTAGATTTATTGGCCTCTTTTACATTGACCTCAGGCTGTCTGTGAGCAGCTCGATCAGCGGCGAATTCCATCAGATGTGGAACTAGCTCCTCATTGAATAAATCACGCTTCTTGTCGCTTTTGTCATCCTTTCCAATAGATCCAGTCGGTCCCATGCATTTCACGTGAAAGCGTTTGCACAGCAAAGAGTTGGGAATCCATAAGTCTTGAGACCGGTGTGACACCTTAGCTTGTGATACACGAGGAGTAGAGTCATTCATATCGTCACTCATCATAGACTTTGATGACAGAAATCTCTTTGCAATTGACGCAGAAATTGTAGCTCGAAACTGGTCGCCATTATCCCCACGTATGAGCGGCTGTCGGTCTTTCAATGCAGCTGGCTGTTCAACTACAGCAGGAGGAGGTAGTCCTTGTTTTGCTTGCTTTGCAGCATCAAAAAGTTTCGCTTTCTGATCTTCGCCAAGTAAGTCAAACACACTCGTGACGGGTTTCGTAGCTTCACCAGCATCTGGCTCGACACCGTCAGTGACTCCTTGGGTATGTTTTGTACTGTCTTCTAGGATAGCACTTCTCTGCTTCGCTGTTACAATCATCCTGTTGTTGGTCGTGTCCGTTGAGAAATTAAACTTGCGGTATAAGGCTGTCACCGCATCGTCTTGGTCTTCATCTTCATCAAAGCGATGATATGCCGTGAATCCTGCAGGGACAGCGAGGCTCATATTGACTGCTTTTGGCGGTTTCTCTTTGGACACTGCCAGCTTAAAACCAGGAAGCACAGATCGTCCGTCTGAGCACAACGCTCTGCTACGCCTTGTCTTCTCATGTCGACGAGACTCTTGCGCCGACGAATCAATTCGCTTGATGGTATTCTCAGATCCCAGAGGAGCAATCATGCGATCAAATTCAGTCATTGGAACGGTCCCATACACGTCCACGTCATCATTCTCTTCTAGCGCACTCAGGCCATATCCATTGGTCTCACGATTGCTGCCATTCGTAGAGCTCAACGCATCTAGAAACGACACTTCCTGGCGACGAAGCCCTTCTTTGGCTTTCTGTTGTTGCTGTTTGAACCTCAGAAATTCAGGGGCATTCACATACGGATCGAATCCAGCTCCATATCGGTCCACCTTGGGCTTCGGAAAGACTTTCTGTACATCAAACACTTTACGTGGTGGCACATACACTTCCTCTTCTGCTTCATCCTGTGACTCTTCTTTACCTTTCTCGTCATTCGTAGCGTGTAGTAAGAATTGTCGTCTCTTTGCCTCATCTTGAAACTTGCGTCTTCGTAGACGTTGTCCGATACCATGTCCTTCTTTCCAGCCCATCTGCTTCAACAATTTGGCCCCAATGGATTCATTGACTGGCAAGACCCAGTCATCAGGTAGTGCAAGTCCTGGTATAGCGCCACTCCCGAATCGATCTACTTGCTGCTGCTGCTGCTGTTGAAGACGTCGCTTAGCTCCCGTTTGCAGCGTGTCATAGTGTTCTGAAGTCTCCAATCGCTTGCCAAGTAGCGGATCATCCTCCTCATCCATAAAATCCTCAGGACGTTGCTCAACTCGCGACGAGCGATTTCCACGCGACGATGAAAATGTTTGAGGTGCCCACCCCTTTTCACTGCCGACAGAATTGTAGTATCCAGCAGAGAAGCCCAGAGTGAAGGCTCCATGGAAGCGACGACGCCCTTGTGCGTCAGTGACCTGGATGAATGACATACCGAAAGCAGCATGAGCAAGCAGCGACCAATGAGAGTAGTCATAGAAGGTAATTAGCTCCTTTACGGCAACCCACCTCTTGGTTGCGTACACTTCCACGCTTCATAATGCGGAACGATTGATTATGTGGGTCACATCATAACGTGCCACATCTGGCAGAAAACAATTTGACGCAAAAATGGACTTTGTCGGGCTAAGGAGCATTCGCCAATTAGCTTCATACTCTGCAACCGCCATCATCGCTGCGTGCCTTCTAATCATCAGGCGTGATCCATCTACTTCATAGCTCGCTATGGCACTGAGGGCGTCAATTTCGCTGCCTGTTGCGCCTCCTGTCAAGACGCGATATCGCAAGTCTTTCCAAGACGAGCGACTGAATCGTGCCTCATCGTACACCAAGCGACGCGCTGAGAAGCAGCTACAGCGTCCCATACCTGTACAGACAATGGAGCAGACGCTACTTGATAGCGTGCACGTCGAGTTTGTCAAAGCAGTGGTACCGGGTCAGAACAAGCTGGCCAGTCCACGGTACATCATGCGTATCACCAACACGGCGCTTGACCAAACGTGGGAGATGG
>NQFO01000430.1:0-15101 GCA_003991265.1 Pseudoperonospora humuli
GAGAAGGTTTCAATCGAGGTCAGGAGCCTCGAATGATTGTTGCTTGATGGCCATCAGCGATGATCACTGGATAACAAACTTCACTGCAACCTGGTTCAATCTTAAGCTCTGCTGTTTATTCATTTAATTGTTTGCACTGCAATGCTCTCGCCTGCTAATTTAGTTGTGCGCCGTCTCGTTATTACCCCTCCCGTCAACACTCTCTCAGCTACGCTTAAAATCGGTCTTCGTCCGTGCTTTCGCTTCCCTCGGCATCAGCGCTCGTGCTTTCCTCAAAGTAGATTCCGCCAAGGAAACGCTCACCTGCGAGGCTTTCGCTTCCGTCGAAGCTATCGCTGCTTGTCACCTCTTTCAGGAAACGTCCAACGTCAGTTCTCTCGCTGCTATCGTCTTCTGCACTGTCGCTACTATCGTCGTGTGCGCTCTCGCTTCCTTCAACCTCGAGCAGGAAGCGTTCATCCGCGAGACTTTCGCTTCCGTCGACGCTATCGCTGCTGGTCACCTCTTTCAAGAAGCGTCCGGCGCCGGTGCTATCGCTGCTATCGTCTTCTGCACTGTCGCTACTATCGTCGTGCGCACTCTCGCTTCCTTGTACTTCGAGCAGGAATCGCTCACCATCAAAGCTGTTACTTGTGCTGGTGCTTGTGCTGGTTTCAAAGCTCGTCAAATAATCATCAATGTCTTCCACTCGAAGATTGGTGGTCATGGCACTTTCACTGATGGTCAAAGCCATGGTCACTGCGGCGGCAAAGCTAAGGACGATGTTCAACTTAGTCATGGCTGAAGGATGAAGACGGTTGTGTAGTTCAAATAGATGTTTCCAAGTGATGAAAAGTTCAAGAATGATAAAGGAAGTACGGCAGTCCTGAGCAAAAGGCTGCAGTGACGCTCAAATATAGAGTTTGAGTAGCTGGGATGTTGCTACGCAAGCGTTTCGTTTGTAGATCCTGCATCGGACCGTTGACTGGTCCTGCCGAAAATGAAAAGCAGAGGGCGTATGGCACTGATAGTAGCAGTCACTTATCTTGCTCCAAATTTGGGGAAAGCGAGTAAGAGTCAAGGGAGCTGTCGAAACCAAAGTTCTGAGCGCTAAGAATAATAAAAGTCATGGCGCTGAACCAGTCAAGAGTCTTCGGTAAATCATGGTCGTCCTTCTATAAGCAGAAGCACAAATTTCCAATTGCACAACGTCGCATCAAACCAACTCTTCCGCAAGCCTTGCAGTCTCAATCTAAATTCAAAAAGCACAATCGCATTCTCAGGTTTGCTTGTGTCGCCACCCCATAAAGCATCTTCTTGCAGTCATGCTTAGGTGCAGCTTCCTCTATGCTATTGGTTTCGCCATCTCGGTTGTGATGCTGTATCATGTCCGAGCAAATGACATTGAAAGCGGAAGCGCTTTGAACGATACTAGCTCCAGTGACTCCGCCGACTCTATCACAATCGCACCCACAGATATCGGCAACGACCCCCACGATAAAGATGATACCATTATGACTAGCATTCCCGTAACACCAGCTCCGACACCCAAAAGATGGGCTACGCCAATTATTGGTCAAGTGACCCTGGTTCCTGGTGGTGCTAACTGTGGCGGTGTCGGATTTAATTACACCGTCTATATGCCCGAAGACCCAGCTACGAGTGAATACACGATGCTTACTTGTGAGAAAGGCTACCGATGTCAGGAAGTCGGCCACAGGGGCACTTTTCGCTGCAAGGTATGGCCGAGCATCGAGCCTGTGGGATTTTATGGTCAGTGTGGTGGTGGCGATTACGATGGTCAGAACTTTTGCGCGCCGGGTGCTGTATGCAAGTACATCAGTGCCAGCTTTTCGCAGTGCCTCCCCACGTATTGAGTCGCTCAAGTCAAAAGCTTAAACAACTCGAATAAAAAAGCTGCTATTGAAAACTGTTTGTTATCCACAAACTGAAAGATGTTTCGTATCCAAGACTGACTTCAGTGAATAATTTTTCATATTTACGTTGCTTGTGAGAAGGAAGCTATGTCCTTTTGTAAGTCTTCATGTGTCACCTCTCTCTTGAGTAGCTCCATCATGTTGCTAGCCGTGTCCACGCCGCAGTCCAGTAGTGCACGGTGTGCTTGTGATGATCGTAGCGACGCACTCCGTGACACTCTTTCTTGCGGATCTTTACTGCATACCTTAGCACTGCAAGTCGAAGCGCAAGTTGACTACTGGCACGGCTGCGGAGGAGACGACGGAGGTGTCTGTTACTCGTGCATTTTCAGCAAAACAATTGGTCTTGATTTTCGCGATGATGGGGCATATCAAACTATCAATAAGTATTACATCGAGCTTTTTGTTGCTGTAGAGGTGAAACGAAAATGTTGAGATGAATGTATTACTTCCACCAAGACAAACTCGAGCTATCATCTATGGGAGCAGGCACGACTGTACCAGGTTGGTATGGCGAATATACGTCGTCCTCATCATTATCGCTTGATCTCTCGACATCAACACTTGAGCTGTCGTCAGTGCTGTCGCTCGAATAGGAGTTCATCTTGACAAGCAAGTCACTCTCAGAGCTGCTTTCGCTCGAGTCGCTCCAATCCGCCAAGTAGTCATTACTTGCCAAGAAGCGTTTCGTTGCTTCGAGGAACCTTGGAAAGTCGCCACTTGCATCAACTTTATCCAAGAATTGATCGTCGTCAGCACTATCACTTGAGTCAGAATCCACAGGATAAAAGCTGTGTGAGCCGTTGTCACTCTGCTTGATTGAAGCCACTAACTGACCCTGCTCATGCTGACGAAGGTTGAGAGCGTAGACACGGGAACAAGATAGGACAGCTGAAGCAGCAAAAGCGAACGCAGCGTTTAACTTTGTCATTCTTAGTTGAGCTTGGTGCGGGCGAGAAATGATTGAATGTTTTCTCGGGTGGAAATTAGGAAATGGAGAAGGAGGCCATTGCGCATCCAAGCTATGGTGTACAATCTCATTCCATCGGAATGCAGAGCAGTTTCAAGGCCTAACAACAACTCCATCCTAAAATTGAACAGTCTAGGCAGCTTCAGAAATGCGATTGTTCGAGGTACGCACAAATGGTTGTATTTCAAATTCCTCATAACAACATCGACATTATCAGGATTTACAAACAATCCACATCCTAACTATTTGTGTTTGAATCCAGTAGAACTGATAGTAAAGTAAAGATTACATATGTCATAAACCTGCTCAGTGGTGATTCTACGCACAAGTAGACGCAGTTTTCACCCTAAGAATCTCTCTTAGATAGTCTGGTCTCTGTGTCTTGTCCGCGTACTTGATACTTTGGTTGGCAACAAAACCTTTTCATTTTCGCCGACCAACATGAGCGGTCTTGCTCCCTCTTCTTGTCGACAGCATCCCCCTCTAATTCGTCACCCTCTATTTGCAATGCAAGCTCTAATTTCTCCATCACAGTCAGCACCGGTGCTTGCCTCCACCATTTCGCCATCACGAAAGGTAATCCTTCCTCCATCAACAAGTACAGGAAGTAATTAATCGGCTGTGTGGATCCAAATGGCCAAATCCACAATCCACGTCGCATGCCATCCCGAAGCTGATGACTGAACCACGCGACGATGATGAAGCAGACTCGATATCGTCGCTTTCTAGCTTGATGTTTCCTCGAGCATTGATAAACTAGGAATGCCACCATAATGATGAAGGTGACTGCATGACCAAATGGCCGAGTATCTAAGTGAGTTGCTCCAGCTAAACTAAGAGCTCCTGCAGCAATAAAATGGTCGACGTCTAACATTGACGCGGTAATGCCGTTTAAAAAACACATTTGAAGCATTTTACGGACCGAAAAAGATACATCCACATTCTGGGAGTACTTCTCGATCTGAAGATGGAAAATAGCCCAACAGCAGAACGCCACACCACCATGAGCTACCGAGTCTACCAAGTGGCGGAAAAGCTTGTGGTCTGCCAAATATTCACTAAATGAAGCATCAGACGTGAGTTTTTCGAGGCAGAGGAGATAGAAAGCGACGAACGAGAAGACGTACTGCTGGAAGAGAAAGTAGTCGCTGCAAGTGCAAATGTGGAGCACAAGCACCACAGGTATACACTGGAGAAGTGTCAGGCGACGTTGACGACGATGCTCTTCCTCGTCGTCAAGCATTGAATGCTCCATTATTACTGGTCAAAATAAAAATGTTATTTTGAATGGTTCAATTTTTATAGAAATGCAAATTTACGCAAATTCTTTTTCCTTGGGAACACACTGTGAGTACCACGCATCAAAGTACTTGCAGATGGAGCCAACGATGCACTTGCTCGGTCCCTTGTAATTTTCACCACCGCATTGACCCCACAACTTGATACCGACGGATTTGCTAAGTGGTCGGCATTGGTAGTACCATTCACTGACAATTACGCACGAATACCCTTCCTCGCAAGGCAGCTTAGGTGTCTCGACTTCGGGCAGATTGTCGTCTCTGGAAAAACCAAAGTCAAAGCCTTTACCTCCGCACTGCTCCCACGCAGGAACTACTGCTACATCATCATTACCATTGTCGGCGGTAACTTCAAACGGCACATCAGCGTTGTCGACAAGCCGCTTGGACTTGTGCTTGGACGAGACTGACGTCTGCATGCCTTTCGGAAGGCACTGCGCATACCACGGGTGAGAGAAAACGCACACGTAGTCCGGAGCACACATTGAGCTACCTTCGTAACCAATGCCGCCACATTGACCATACTTTAGGATCACATCATCGACGTCACTTGACTCGTTAATGAACTGATCTTCATAGTCACCAAAGTCATCATCAAGACCTTCGAGCCAGTCGGCGTCTTCATTTGAGAATCTGCGGGCATTGGAGGCATCGGCATTGTCCATGGCGGTCATTGCCATAACGGCTATAGCGAAGAAACAGATGATAGTGATTGCTTTCGTCATAATGAAAGAATGGTAATGTAGTTTCGCCTTAGGCAAGCTTCCCTGTTTAATCGCATTTAAAACTGGCTTCTCTTCTACTGCAAATAATATCAACAGAGGTTTCGTGTGGAGTCTCAGGAGCTCCTCAAGAGAAGCTCGACAGCTCATTGTCGTCATAATGTTCAACATGATCAGACGGCACTTCCTAAGAACAAAGCTATACTTTCATCATTCTCGCACACTGAAACTCCTTCTGCACAACAACATTCTAAACGCAGATCCCTCATCTGGATAATCATCGTCAGTAGATCAGTGTAATTCTAGAGTTACTACAATCATTGGGACCATAGGAAAGACGATAAAAACGTATGGGATTGGAGCACAAGTCGACTCCCACACACAGACAAGGATAAACACACACCACTCTAAGTCAAAGAATATCTGCAACTGACGGTACAAGGAAACTTCTCTATTTTACTCCAGCCAGTCGTTTTTTGAACGACGTAATTACCCGTTGGACTATTGACGAAAAATCGGGAGTCTCTGATTCCATTTTATCAGAGATTCAAGCTGGCAATATTGCAAAAATCATCATGTTTGAAATAATAGTAGCCATCTCGTCATTAGTAGCGGGTGCAACTTTCGTGTCGCATTGTGCCGTCATTTTGTAGTGTTCATCGCGCATCCATTGCTTCACCTGCTAATGCTGCAAATTGCCAGACTCTATACAGCAATCGACTATCCAGACGGCGTGCATACGAGATATCGACAATCACGCTATAAAAAACCTATCATTTTGTCGATTATGTGTTTGATTGGACAAAATAACTCCGAGCAAGAAGCTAGAGAAGAAAAGAACAATCGGTATAAAGTCGGCTGAAGCGAGGAAGCATGACAGACGCAGGCAACAGCAAGGCGAGAGAGGTCAAGGTGGTACTTTTGGGTGACACGGGCGTGGGAAAGTCATCGCTGGTACTGCGCTTCGTGACCAACAACTTTCGTCCGTACTCAGAGTCCACCATCGGCGCCTCCTTCATGTCCAAGATGATCGTGGTCAATGACACCCCCATCAAGTATCAGATTTGGGATACTGCTGGCCAAGAAAAGGTGAGATTATCATCAAAAGTGGTTCTACTTTCTCTGTATCTTAAGGCGATCCCTGCCTCTGACAAAGCATTCTTCTATGACGAACTTTATAGTACCACAGCCTGGCACCCATGTACTACCGAGGAGCTGCTGCTGCCATCGTCGTGTACGATATTACTAGAAAGGTGCGTATTTTTCGTGCTCGTATTTTTTTATTGCGCTAACTACTCATTTGGCGAGCGCAGCAATCACTGACGACACTAAAGAACTGGGTGAAGGAGCTGAAGCAGTTGGGACCAGACAATATCGTGATTGCCATTGCAGGTAACAAGAGCGACCTGGAGGAGAAGCGAGAGGTGCCGGCGTCTCAAGCTCGAGCGTATGCTGAAGAGATAGGTGCACTGTTTATCGAGACGAGTGCTAAGGAAGACACGAACGTGTCGGACCTGTTTATCCAAATCAGTCAAGCGCTTCCAACGGCTTCTGCCGAGAGCAATGCACTGCCAGAGATTGTGGACCCATACGGAGGAGGCAAGAAGAAGTCTGGGGGCTGCTGTTAACTTGAAAGACGCAGCACGACCGAGAAGTGGGAAGACCTACTGATGACAGAAAGGATGAAAAGAGCACAGCTGGCTACTGGATCTATCTTACTGCGCGAAAAGTGCCGAAAAATGCGTAATTTGTCTTTGTTTTTTTGTTTATTGCCATGGTTCAGATTCTTTGCAAATTTACCAGTCGCGCAGCTGACGTTTGATTTCTCTTTGGTCGTCGCGTCTGCGATTGTCAACTTGGCCACGTTTGAAGCACGCTGCCATGATCACCTTGATCCACCCCGTGTTGCCAACTTCGATTCGCATTGGAATCTACGTGCAGGCAGCAAAATTTTTGCTCAGTCAGCAGGGTTAGCGTTTATAGCTCACTTTTTTTACTTACGAGTTCAGCATTCGGGCGGTTGACAAATTCTTCTAGTTTCTTCAGCTCCGCTCGGTTTGCCAGCAATTTGCGCACTCGTGTAGGCTCTGGACGACCAATTAGCCCCTGACGCCACACTGTGCACCTCAAAAGTCTCACTTAGCACAATCACATCTTATAACACTTTTCGCTGCCTCAATCTTTTACTACCTGGAATGTTCATGTTGTGCAGGTAAAGTTCATGCTCGTAGAATGCTCCAAAAGCAGTCGACAGATCCGCATTTCGGTCACGGAGCGATTTAACTTCTGATGGTTTGAGCACGATCCCTAAATTCCACTCTCGCTCCACTTCAAAGTAGCTTCCCGCAGCTTTGCGGATGAATTTCTGGTTGCGACACAGGACCTTTATGGGGAAATTACGGAGCGCTCGACAACCCAAAGAATTCCATGGAGCATTTCGCTCGGCGAAGGGTAGAAAGCTAAGACACGAGCGACGAATGAGCAGCTCCATATGAAGTGCAAAAATCGAAAATAAGGTTTTAAAACAATAAAAAGTATCCCACTCGTCATGGTCTTCCAGGAAGCACATCGCGCATCCTGAGCGGATCCGTTCTCGTGACCACGGCTGCTAATCTATACTCTGCCCCACCGTCTTCTCCGTCCTTTTGAATGCCTGGATGTGTCCCTCACCACGTAGCTCACTCTTAAGCAGCGCCAATATGTTGATGGCCGCGTCCACGTTGCAATCCCAGTACTTGGCGTTGCACTCTGCGTGGTCGGAACACTAGGCAGCATTACTTCGGCTTTTGGGAAACACCACCGCTGCCACCGTCACATCCTCTTCTACAGCAGCGTCTTGTCGTACGTAGCGACAAAATATCAAACAAACGAAAGCGTCTGGTGGCGCTGCGAGCAAAGCTTACTCGTCCTGAACTTGTCCATGGAGACCATCGTCGTGCGCTTCTGCAACGCGTGTTGCTCTCAGTCTTGAACGACGGCATCTCTGCAAGAGTCTTCTCAAGCTCAGGCTGCGATTTTTCTGAACCACATTCCAAGCAGTAAATCGCTTGATGACGGAACTCCTTCAAAGTCACTTGCACGATATCGCGCTGATTACGACGCTTAGGTAGCGAGGATCAGCGTATCCAGTCCAGGCGATCCTTGCTCTTCTTCTTTCGCAGTGCTTCTTTTGCTGTAGACTAACGACCTGTACACAGCGCTCACATCCCAGACACGCTACATCTGTCACTTGTTACTTGGTTCGCAAAGAGGCGATTAGCGTACTCGTACTTTGGTTCCACAGACTGCATCTATCGTGTACGTCGTGGACACAGGAAACAGCAAGAGCGCTTATACTCCCTTCTTGTTCGGCATCTCCTTGAAAACTATCAAAGCAATTTAAAGTAGAAGATTCTTCATGTCTGTGGTTCGAGTTTCGTCTCCGTCGTAATTTGTCTGAAGCTTCTAATGTTCGTGGATGTTTTGTGCTTGATATGTACCTGGCGTTGCAACTTTAGGAGTAGCTGCCCATGCAACAGCTGTATAGCCTTCTTGGTACCGACCATATCGCCATGAATACTAAAGCAGAAGCGAAGGTATCAAAAAAGAACATGCGTCAAGTCTAGTAAAGGAGTTAAAGTAGGCATTGCAGAAGCGCGCGATAGTGGTCTCCATAGACCACTTCAGGACGAGCAAGCTTTGCTCGCAATACCATCAGAGGCTGAGGTCAGTCTGATACCTTGAGAATATAATCTTGTCGAAGAAGAGAAAGCGCAATTATGGTCCCACACGCACATTTCGAAGAGAGCGAATGCTATGAAATGCTTCGCTGTGGCCACGTGAAGGGCGAAGCGGTCGTGATGCGAACGTAGCCATCAACATGCTGGAGCTGCTGAAGAGGAAGGTATTGCTTTACACACGCCTAGAGGCTTTCAAAAGGACATAGCCTTATCATAAAAGATCATGGAGCACCAAAAGATTGCAAAGATTGCTTTTCCCCAGTTCTTCACTCTCTTGATTTGGAAAGCGTAAATGTAGAAGTCTATGTTGGCAACAAGCGAACTATAACATCCCCACGATCCTTGCGCATACTGTCGAGTGGACGGAAAGGAGTGAGTCCAACTGGGAAGGCCAGACGGTTGCAAAACGTAGTTTCAACCTCGTACAATTCCGTCGTCGGGTCTTCAGCGTCACAGATAAGATACCAGGTCGACGCAATAAGCTTCGCGCGCAGCCCAAAGGCCCACGTAAATTCATTCGAGCCAGAAATGGCTTCCAAGTATGGGCCCATATCGAGGTGGATTTCTAATGGAGCAGCTCGAGCTGAGTCTGGACGAAGCAGGACTCGGTCCATCTCGTGATTGCTCATAAACTTGCCCAGCAGCTCATAGCAGCTCCCGCCTGACTCCGTGCGATTGCTTGCATGCACCACAGCCATTGCAACAGCATGCAGAGCATTACTCATATCCATAGGCGTGCGCTCCGGCGTCTTATCCACTTGACGCGCCAGCACCAGTTCCAGCTCACGCTGAAGCGCATCCACTACCGCATCGTATCCTCTGGTACCTTTCACACGCTCACCATTGATCAGCAGCTCATCACGACTGATATCCTTTGCATCCTGAGAAATATCGGCGTCTGACAACGTCGGCATGCGCCTTGAGTTACCAAGGCTGTCACTAAAATTGCCCAGCACCTGCTTCAAGTAGCTTGTCGTCTCCATCTCCTCCTTTGCCTCAGCAGTACTCAGCCAATTTGATGAAAGCACCAGCTTCTGGCTTGGCAAGCCGTCAAAAATCTGCTCCACCACTTCCTGGAACAATATAAGATCTTTGTTCTCCGCACTTAGAGCATGATGCAGCAGCCCTGTCATCTCGTCCAGTCGTTGCCGTTCTGACGGTCTCAACATCGTTTCCAGCAGCTCTTTATCTCCCCATTCTCCAGCTAGCTGCTCCAATTCCTCATCAATGCTTTTCAGCTCTTCTTGAGTAGACTGGGCGTCATTCGACAGCTCTACAAAGCTACCACGTGCTGCCACGACATGCAGTCGCGTGACAAGTGCTAGTGCCTGCAGTGTTCTCACCCGCTCTTCACTATCATGCAGATCTTGAAACAGCCTATCTAAGACTGATACAAGCTTTTCTTCGCTACTGTGTGTGTCGTCCGTAGAGCTAAAAGGTGGTGCACAGACGGTCGGAGGTAAATTCATCATCTCATACTCAAGCTCAGAAAGGTCGAAGCCCCACTCTCCATCTTTAGGTAAAGACAATGCTGGCTCAATAAATCTCGTTGAAGACTGTAACGGCGATGCAGCAGTGTCGTCTCCGTCTTCCCACTCGTCCCATACATCCATATCAGCTGCAGTCATTTCGACCTACGGCCGCTTCTCTAAAACTTACAAAGCCACTTTTACAACCAAACTTTTTCCTCTTAAAAGACCTGAATTTATAAGAAATACTAAAAACACTAAAACACTGCATAACCTAGTAAGCTATTGCATGATCAGCTACTCCTACATCGCACCGCCAGGTACATATCAAGCACAAAACATCCACGGCTGATACGATCTAGAAGCATATGAAGGAGAAAGGAAACCTCATTATGGCAGTCATGTATGCGTGCCAGAGTAGATGTGGTGGCAGCGCTACAGATGCGAAATATTCTTACACGAGATAGCACCGACTGGAGCAGCAATGAATTCTGTGGCGAACCGCGTTCCACAAAATGGTGTGGCATTCTACTACGTTGAATTACTTTGGAACTTCTAAAGTGCGGTAAAGTGCGGTAGAGGAGAGGATGGAGGGGTGATAAACAAGAAGGGAGTCCGAGTGCTCTCGCTGTTTCCTGTGTCCACGACGTACATGAGCGCGCATACCAAGATCGACGCGTCTACGTTTACTCGCGCATCAAGGAAAAGTCCAGGGCTTACGGCTGGAATCTCCTTGACGTATCGTTGTCGTTGATGTCGTTTTAAGTTGATCGATGCTGTCTATGGAAGGAAAGTACAAGCACGCTAGTCGCTTCCTTGTGAATTAAGTGACAGATGTAGTGTCATTTTGCTGTTTCGACCACAGATGGAGAGCGAAAAGTAATCGAACGAGGAGTCCATGATCCCCAAGATGTGTACTGCTGTCAGAGAGGTCGTTAGTAGAAGCATTGCGAAAGGAGGTGAAGAAAGAAGAGGAAGGATCGCCTGGACTGGATACGCCAATCCTCGCTACCTAAGTGTCGTAATCAGCGCTTCAGAGCAGACTGGCCAATTTTCAAGTAGAAGCTCTCTCGGATGCGCATGACTCGTGTGGCTGTCGATGCAATTGCAAAGCGTATTGTTCAGACAGTGACGTGCGTGGCGTACGAATCAAGGAGAACACGTTCAAGAAGGGCAAGGGCTGCACAAACGTCGTGTGCCGATCTGCTTTGGCATTCCTATCCAAAATGAGGTAAAACACAGCGCTCACGCGATACGACGAGGCATGACATCTTGTTAACAACATTCACACCATTTGATAAGTGGTCTCAAAAAATGAGCCATCTCCTTCGTAATTATGTGAGACCAGGCTAGACCTTTTGTTGTTCGGACGTGGCGCCACAACTTTGACACGCAGAAAAGTCTCGAGCTGTGGAAATCCATTGAAGAAGAACAGCTGAAGAGCCTCGAGGAGTCGCGTACAGACCAAAGTCTTCTTTTCGTCGTAACGACCGCTACATCGTGCAAGTGGCTACGCGCAAGTGCCGTCCTATGGGTGTGAAACGAGAGTCAGAAGAAATTGATACTTTGGGTACATGAAGACCATAAAAGGAATGTTGTCGCTTAAGTCTGCAAGCTACGAGTCGTATCTACAGCAACGCGGGGTTCCTGCTGCAGATATTTCTGCATGGACCGGCTATGCCTGAAATGAATGTCCTTGCATGCTTGTGTATGAATCGATGCGATGGGGGCACGTGTGGCACACGATACTGAAGCAGATGCGAAGAGATGAAAGAACATGTGCCAAGTCTAGTAAAGGAGTGAAAGTAGACATTGCAGAAGCGTGCGATAGTGGTCTCCATGGACCAGCAAGCTCTGCTCGCAGTGCCATTGGACGCTTTCGTCTGTTTGATACGTTGTAAAAACAATCCTAAAAAACAAGCGCAAAAGCGTAGGTACTGCACCGCGCGAACGTGTTACGGAGTGCTTTAGTGCGAATACGTAAAGTACAATGCCACTACGATGCAAATGCGATCCTCATCATCATATCAAGACGAAGGTAGTAAACTAGAGCCTTTTGCCACGAACGTAACGTTGTCAGAAAAAAGACGTAGAAGGAAGAGAAACAGCATGGAGACGAGAAAAAGTCTTTGCCAGTTGTGGAGCTCTTTTACGAGGGTAGGGCTACGTACGTTGTCGTGCGATCGCACACGCGCCTCCTAGCGGTCAGTTGGCAATCACCCTTGTTCCTGACGGCGGAACTCTTGCCGTTCCGTCGCATCTTGTCCATTTCCTGAGCTTCCCTCAGCCTTAATGCGGCCTATGAGCCTAGAGGAGACGAAACGCAAACTTTCTAATGGAAATGCCACTGCTCTCAATATCAAGAAACGCAGGGGTCCTGTCCTAAAGGAGAAGCGAGATCCTGTTAAAGCAAGTGAGCCTGAAATCATCGCGGTCAAGAATAAACCTATTGTTACCACCTCGTCACAGTTAATACCAGAGAATCGGGGCAAGTGTCTGTACCAGTCCCGAAAATGCGAGAATGAACGCGCCATGAAGCGCAATGGGAAACCTCATAACTTATGCGATGTCCATCGCTCCAGACAGAACCAGCATCAACGCAAATTCGACGCCAAGAAGTTTGCAAGGAAGAGACTACGACACAACGAGTTGGATGATGACGTGAAGGTCGATAAAGACGAGTTACAGCCACGCCGTAATGGCGAGTCAATCAGCAAAGACCACGGGGTTATGGCGGACCAAGTGGCGGAAACGACGACGTCAACTGCGACGACGTCGATGGTGGCGGTAGCGGCTAAGAGAGGGAAGTACTCTTCGATGTACACAACAGGATCCGCGTCGATGTCGGCACCTTTGACGAGATTGCTGCCAATTCAGAGTCCTCGAGGGTCGATCTTGCCCACATGGCGGGGAATTATACACAGATCGATGACACCGACTGTCGTTCAAGATGAAGCGTATCCTCGTGGTCACGTGAGCTATTCAGATTGTCGATCAAGAGCTGAATGTCAGCAGTCATCTCACTGGATGAATTTGCAGCAGCAAGTCCTTCAATCTCTGCCTGGTAACTCACACTTCAAGTTTGCGGCTGCTAACATCTTGGTGGAGCCACAGCCATGTACATCTGCTGCGCTGTCGTCACTGACAAGTTGTAAGAACGAGAATTCTGCAGCAGGCATGAGTCGGGGAGCAATATCAACTCCACAACTGCTCCCATCGTTACTTGCTCCTCGTGTAGCTGTGGTGCCTCCGAGTTCGTACCAGCAAGTGGATGGAATTATGATATCTCCCACACAACGATCTGCATCAATGGCAGAGACTTCCACTGCCAGCGTGTCACTGTCTACAGCTAAATCAGTAGGCAAGGTGCTTCCGCCCTTGATGTCATTTGGCCGACTCAAGTCGCCAACATCACCCTGGCTGTCTCTAAGCAGGCAAAACAACTAAGTATTAAGTGGTCCAGGTTGAATGATTGAACCGCAGTTGTCAATGGCCACGATAAGGATGAAACGTAGTTGCTAGTAAGTGTATTGAAGAAAGTCAAACATCGCAATTTACACTGCAGTAAACCAACCATCCCAGGTCCTGCTCCACGGTACAGAGTTGTACCACGCGTTATTGACACTGCTCTCCATCTTCTGCCTCCAGGTCAAACCTGGACGAATACTTCTCGTATCAACAATTAATTTTTTTACAACGTTGCGTCCTTTTGAATACCTGCGTCTCGATACCTCTCTCTTGAGTAGCGCCAGCATGTTGATAGCCGTGTTCATGTCGTGGTAATACGCAATCAATCCCTCGCTGTTACAAAATGCAGACACCGTCACCGTTGGGCGTGATCATGACAATGCTGGAGTAACGCGTACCCAGTGGGTCATTGTACACGCTACCCTCCGAGCTCCGAGCTTCAGCCACCGACATGCACTCACTGTCGGGGACCGTCGTTTCATTTTCGCGATTCTGCTTCTTCGCGTACGCAACGATAGCAATGATGGCCACGCAGCCAAAGCATCCAGCTGCCGCAAACAAGGCCGATGTGCCTGGGCCACCATTACCCGAGACATTCTGGGCACGTTTGGCCTGTGCTTCCTGACTCTCCAGATTATAACTATCAGGCGTGAGGGGTACAGCCGGTGCTGCAGGAGCTGGTTGTTCCGCAGCATTAGTTGTCGTATCAGACACGGATAGCAAGCCTGCTGTAGTACGTTCAGTTTCTTCCGAGCTAGGACTCAGCTTGGTGTCATGAGAAGTAGGAGTTGATGAATCATTGCTCTTGGTAGGTTTTTTGGTGTGTGAAGGCGTCTTTACGGGGGGCTTCTTGATCGAATCGTCACTGTCTGAATCCTCATCCTTCAAGACGCTCTTTTTGCTGGCGTTTGAATCATTCTTGTCTGCGCTCGTATCCGTTTTGGAATCCGATGACTGCGCGGCCGTCGGAGATTCCACAGTTGGTTGTGTATCTGCTGTATCTTTTTGGGAGAAACTTTGCTGAGTAGAGGTGGCGTTTGTTGAATCAATCGTAGCAGGTGCTATCGGGTAAGGAACCATCATGTCCGCATTTTGAGTAAGTGTAGTCACTGCTGGGATATCCGTTAAATTAGCAGGGGTAGCAGCAGTCGTAGCGGTACTTGGAAAAGAGGACTTCGTAGATGTGCCGGTATTATCAAGTGCATCAGTAAACGTCTTAACATCAGGAGACATCGCACTATCAAACGTGCCCGCAGTGTCGTTCACGGTGTACGCATCAGGAGCACTGGGCACCGAGTCCACACCTGGAATCGACTTTGTCACCACATCAGACGGAGTGCGGCCCACCGTGTTTGCTGTATTGCTAGCAGTCTCAGCGTCTGTGAGCGCAACAGGAGCCGTCGCACCACCAAGTGTGCCCGCAGTGTCGTTCACGGTGTACGTGTCAGGAGCACTGGGCACCGAGTCCACACCTGGAATCGACTTTGTCACCACATCAGACGGAGTGCGGCCCACCGTGTTTGCTGTATTGCTAGCAGT
>NQFO01000440.1:0-10928 GCA_003991265.1 Pseudoperonospora humuli
AAACCCATGCAGAGTAGTCGCATTCAGCTTGATGTGCGCTCTCGTGTAAGTCGTGGACACAAGAAACAGCAAGAACGCACGGATTCTCTTCTCATTTGGCACCTGCTTTGTCCTCTTCTCGGCCGCGCTCTGGAACTTCCACAAGAGTGGAACGTAGAGTGTCAGACCATTCTCTTGAATGGGGTCTGCCAACGGAGTCCGCTGCGCGCTCCAGTCGATGCCGTCTGGTGTTATAATGTCGCGCATCTGCAGCGCTACTGTCACATCTGTCTCGTTGGTACACTTCAACGCGTCTATGATCGCATTCACGAGGTTTTCTTTCGCTTGCTTCTTGATGAGTTTGCTACCCAGCTTTCCAGATATGATCTGTACGTAGAGTCGAAGGCGTTTCTTCAAGTGCTCGCGAATCATCACGCCAGCGTTGACCGCCATCTGCTCACGAAGTTCGCTTTTAAGCTGAGAGTGTCCAGTGAGATTACAGACTTCAACGAGTCCGTGTCGTTCTCTCTGTAACTGATACACACGGATACTTTCCCACAAAGCGGAATTCTTCTCTGCAATGAGATGCATCTGAGGAGTTGACGCCACGTCCAGTGGTCAAAGAAGGTCTTGTCGGTGTAACCGGGGAGAGGTAGACTGTTCTCCAGGCATCGAAATGTGTGAAGATTGACCAAACGTCAGGCCTCCATATGGATCTGTTTCAGCGCATGAGCGCTGCGTTAGAACTCGTGTTGAAGAAGAGAGTCACGGTAAATGGTGTTCAGGTGACACGGGATGGAGGAATAGCCTTTGCCCTGCTTGAAAGCGTTTTCCAGGATGATGCCAGCAGACTTCTGTCTCTCTGGCTTGCGCTCAGACTATGTTTGGAGCTCCATCACCATCGTAGTTTGCCTTGGGCCGCGGATGTTCTCGGTGCAAATGGAAAAGTGGATGTCCCTTTGGGCTCGCCACGCGACAGGCTAGCCATCCACCAATCACAATCGAAGGATGAGGACTCGGACGTAGATAAAAAAAACGTGGATATGGGAAAGTGTTCACCCAGATAGAGCTCAACCTATAATAAATTCGAACCTAACTGAAAGAAATTTGAAGTACTCTTACTTCAATAGTTCCCTCGAGATCGAAAAAAGACCGCAGCGGTAGGAAGACGTCGCGTCTTTGAGAGCTCTCGAGGAGCAGTGGGCAGCAACTAAAGCCGCGTAAAAGCACAGACAGACGACACAATTATTTTTAAAGCACTGGATGGAAGTTTCAAGATCCATGAGCTGTACAACGAACCAGAAAGACGTCGCGAGTCCGGCGAAGGACCAGTCAGTAGACGGAAATAAGCAAAGGTCATCGACTACATCGACTTGTTTGCTCCAAGAAATAGCTCCAACGACGAAGGACTATCATTTTCACAATGAAGATGTGGCTACGAACAAGCCAGACGGCGCTAGCCCCAGTAAAAAGCGTCGGCGGACACGGAAAGATGAAATGCAGACTAATTTACAGCCAAACGGAGCTGCTGACGTCTCTAAGAAGCAGACGCAAAGCAGTGAAGAGCAAGTGGGCGCCAGTGGAGGAATTTCTGCGCAAAGAGGTTGTGTGGAAGACGAGAAAAGCGCGTCGAGAGAGAGACCGAAAGAAGCTGAAAGAGTTTTGGTGACCAAGGACCAACTAATGAATCAGGGATCGATGTGTCAGTCATTACAAGAGAAAGATAACAGCAATGGAGAGCCAGTTGCTGTGTCGGAGGAGAAGTACGAAGTGAGTACGACGGACGGAGTATCGAAGAGCGAGGAAGCTGAGCCTTCCTTAGCACCACCGGTACATTCTCAAGCCGTTCATATCTCTGGTGTGGATATGGTGTTCCCAGAGAACGAAGTGCCGGTAGAGTTGTGCCCTTTTTCAAGTGACGGAAGTATTGATCTCACACATGTAAAGTCACCACTTCGTAATAGTATGGAGGATGCGTCATCACAAGTTTCAACGATTGCATCACCTATTCGTGCACTAGCAGTACAAGAAGTACCAACTGACACTGCTCCCACAACTCCAGCATCAGTGACAGCAGATGATTCAGCGACTCCAGTTGTTGTAAAACGGACGATGGGAAGGAGAAAGCGCAGAAAGAAATTGATTTATTCATCTACACGAAGCAAAACAGCTACCAAAGCAAAACGGGAGCAAGCCAGTGTACTCGAGTCGCATGCATTAGAGGACAAGCTGAGTATATCGGTGAACAGACAAGAAAATGGTGTTGAGGTTGAAAATGAGAGTGATGCGCCTTCATCACCAGTGTATCCTGATGCTGATGCATCACATCTGTACCCATCTACATCCGAAGGTGCACCATGGCAGTGGGATGATGTTGACCCGTATTTTGACCCTCTTACACAGAGCGATTTAGACAACCTGGTGCGATGGCGTCGAGAAAATGCAAACTTTATAGCTTCGAATCCAAGAGCATGGCGCGATGTGGCAGAAATGGAGAGCAAGCGTGCATTATTAGAGACCATAGTTGCCGATGCTTCAGATGTGTCAGCGGCGTACATGGAGTTCCCCATTCGTCGGGGACGCAGGTATCTTGACGTATGGGAAGAATCAAACTATCTTGATCAGCAAAAGCGCAATGGCTCTATGGGTGAAAACCCCGTGAAAACTCAAGAGGAGAGGATGAAGAAGAAGCGCAAAGGTACTGTGAGGGCAGAAACATCGTTGCTAGTATCGCATCGCGACCTGGTGTATGGATACGACGACGATTTATTCCAGGAATTTAGCGACCATTTGACGTCTCGCGCGAAGGCGTGCCAGTCGAAGTCAGTCCCTGCAACACCGCCCACGCCTCTCGTGAGACGTCAGCAAAGCACCAATGCGAAACTGGAAGAAGGCGCCGCACAGACGGTAGCTGAGAAAGCTGAATTCGATGAAGAAGTTCTGCCTAGTTTCCCCACCCGTCAATTGCATCCAGCGTCTCTGGGTCTCTGGAAGCTACGCAAAAACCAAATACCCGACTATTTGGTTGTGCATCCTGCGTCTGTAAATCGCTCCCAAATACCAACCCGCTGGAAAGAAGAGATGAAGCATCATCACCAACAGCAATACGAGCTCCAACTTCAGCAAATTGACGAATTGGCTGATCCAAGTGATGGAGATGATGAAGGCGCTGGTGACGGCACACGCGGTCGACCCCGTGTCACAATTTCAAACTGTCAAGTTACTGGTGGCCTACCATCATTCGGCAATAGTTTGGAAGAGGATGAAATATCGCGAACACTCGCTGCTTCCATCAGAAGTTTGGTACCGCTGTCAATTTACAATTGGCGGACTGCTCAGCTCGTGTATGAGAGAGCAGCATGCAGTATCCAGTGCGCACCAATTCTGGAAGGTGAAGCTGCCGCTGCGCAAGAATTGGAGGATGTGTTTTTGCAGTTGTGTCCTCCGAAGGACACTAGCGCAGATACCACCGTACGTTTTGGTAGCGGTCTAACTCGTCAACCTCGAAGTTCGCAGACAAAGAATGCTTCGCATGATATGATTGCGTATAGCGTACGTCACGATGTCGCGGACAATTGTTCTCTTGCTGTAGTTGCGTCGGTAGAATTTGCTCTAAAACTGAGCGTGGGAGATGTGGTGGACGTACTCGATCAAAACGGGTGCTGGAACTACGGCGAAGTCTTGGAAACTTATTCGGAAGACACGCTAAGGGTTGCTAAGTTTTTATTAATGCGCTTCTCGTTGTGGTCTGAAGACACCGTGGAATGGATCGCGGCGAGTGAAGGTCGCATATTGCCTCAAGGAGTCGCTGACGGCTCGCGGCCCTGCTCAGTTGGCCCTACTCGAGCCCATCGAGTTCGTGTTCGATACGATCAAAATCTTGCCAGAGAACTTGAGCGCTCATTTCCACGTCGGCAAGCCAAACAGACGACCGCAACATCTCGCATAGTGATACATCGACAACATGGTAACGTGGAACGAGCGTCGAATGATCTACAGAAAGCAGCGCAAAAGCGTAGACGGAAACATCCAGCTACTTAGGCACCAAGCAAAGATTTTGAGCAAATTCCCAATGCTCCGTAGCCCAGCGGCTACTTGCGATTTTTCACGACATTACGTCTTTTGAAAGGATGCGATCCCCTTGCAGCATGTTGATGGCCGCGTGCACGTCGTCGTCGCAGCCTCTTACGTTGCACTGGACGTGGCCACTCAGGCAATTGCGGTACCTCTTATAGCTCGCATTCTTGAATGGCGGCATCACTGCCATGATCCCGTGTACCCTGGACGCCATTTGATCTGGTCTGCGTTCTTGATTGATCATAGCCATATGATGGGACTCGCGCGTACGATGTCGCGGTCATTACGATGCTCGTGTTCAGCGCAGGCAACTACTCGTTTGCTTTGTCGTACCCTTCGTTCCATGTATTTCTCATGGAATGCTTTTGCCGACAGTGATACGCCTGGAAGATCCAAACCGTAGACCTCGACTCGCTCCTTGGTGCGCGAATAAAAGTTAGTCAACGTAGATTCCCCCATCTTGATGGTGTGTGCTCTCGTACCCGTCGTAGACACAGAAAAACTAGCGACAATGTCCTTCTTGTTCGGCACCATCCGCTTCTCGACCGCGCTCTGGAACTTCCACAGGAGTCCAACATAAAACGTTAGACTATTAGCTGAACACAGTTTGGCCACGGATCCCACTGCGTGCTCCAGTGCCGTCTGGCATGTGAATGTCTTCCAGCTGCAGCACTTCTGTCACATCCGTTTTAGAAGGTTGTGTTGGACACATACGCGATTGTCTTAGTCAAGTTTCTCTTCTTCGGCTGTTACGGAGACCCACGCGTTTAAAGCGTCGTGACGAGTGCGACATTACCGTCATATAACTAAGCGATCTATTGCGTGGCATGAGGTCAGAAGAAACAACAGCCGACTACGAGAAGATCCTTGAAGCGATGACGTTGTTCAAGACCGCAAGCTACAAGACGTATCTGGAGAAACGCAAAGCGGCCGTATCTTAAGTGAAATTCGGAGCTCTTTCAGCAGCTCATGGGCTTACGCGGGGGTCGATTCGACGACGGTGAGAAAGAAGACGTGCATGACGTACGTAGAATGCAGCAGACATGAAAGCAGGCGCTGCAAAAGTGCGCTATAGTGGTCTCCAAGGACGAGTTCGGGACTGAGCAAGAATGTCATTACACGATTTTATGTGTTTGACATGGAGCTGTCGAAGAAGTGGACGCGCGAGGGTGTGGCGGTGGATCCTCAAGTACACTCAGCGAGATGCATCACTAAGCACTGAGATTGTGACGCATTAACATGCTGACGTTGCTCAAGCGCAAGGTTCGCGGTCAGAGACGCATGGGGACTTTTCAAGGGCATAGTGACAGAGTGGTCACTTAGGGGCGAGCCTGGATACCTAGCATTGTCATTCCCCATTTAGTTTTCAGGATAGCAATAATATTGCTCTTTTTATGGCAGAATATCCGGAACCGACTTGTTTTCATGTCGGCATTCTGAACCTAAAAGACCCACCAAAAACATGGAAGAGCTCCTGCTGGGTCAGTCTCCGTATCCACCGCTACAATTGTCGTTTGAGGAGCAGCAGCATTGCCATGACTTGAGTCTGCAATTGCTAGAGCGCACGCTACTTAGCTACGACGAGCGTCTGGCCGGCATTACCCCACAACATCATGCGAATCTCGACAGTGCGCGCTGGAAACTTGAGAGAACACAGGACAATGCGTCACTTTATTCGGAGCGAATTCGACGCGTACGCACAGATCTCCATATACCTGGTGATGATTGGGACGACCCTTCGGTGCTCATGCTGGCCGGCACTATTCCGGCGTCACTGGACGAGGTCATGCTTGGTATGGTTACGCCCAACATTGACGCTCTAAGGATTCGCATGTCAACACTTGGAAATCACGAAGCTTATGGCACAATGCTCGCAAAACTCGTTGGACCGACGGATGAAAAGCCATTCCAGCATTTGAATGTCGTACATCTAGTAGCTCGGTTTGCGTGGATCGTCAATAAAGTGATACGGCCCCGGGACTTACTGGTACTTTCGACGTCTGGGATCATCACGACGGCAGATGGAGAGCGAATTGGCTATGAGTTAATGCAACCAGCACCATTACCGCAATGTCCACCCTTGCCGAAACCTATGATTCGCGGCAAGTTTATAATAGGGTGTTTGTATCGAGAGCTAGAAGACGGGAGTGCCGATGTGTACATGCAGCAATATGTGGAGCCACTTGGAAATATGTTCAACTCTTTTGTGGTCTCACACACGTGGCAAGCCCTTTTGGGCTTAATGGATGCACCGCTGCTTGCTGAGCATAAAAAACTACAGTGGTGCATTGCAAATACCAACCGCGCCCGTCGAAGAGGACTGGCAAGCGAACTTTTGGGCTACTCAGTGAATTGTTCCTTGTGTTCCGTGGCTTTTAGCCGGGCTATCCATAGTCGCTACCGTGACCAGCGACGTTGCGTAATTTGCTTAGCTCCAGTATGCTCAAGCTGTCGTGAAGAAAGAGTTTTCAAGGTGCTGGAGCAACAGCCGAAGAAGAAGGTCAGTTCGATCAAGAAGAGACGAGTGCACGTCTGTCTGCCGTGTCTAGAGTTCGTGCAACAACACAAAGCGACGGACGTTGTGCGGTACAATGTCACAAATCAGCTAACTCCAGCTTCGAATTCTACTGGGGACAACAGCGATATTGAGAAAAACACGTGGGGACTTCTTGACAGCGATTCAATGCCTTCGTGGTCGCCGAGCCGATCATTGTCAATGTCGAGCGAGCCGTTCGAGCTATTCAACTGGAAACTGGATCGTCACCTAAATGATGAGTAACAAAAGCCACGATGGCGCAGCGTTTTACTCATTTTCGGCTCAAATTGAAGGTTCTCGTGGAAGGATCCAGCTTGTCTATTGACCGTATAAGCGGCAAGCAATGCCACTGCTACTAAGTGCAGCTATGAGTCATGTAATTACCTGTTAATATCATAGAGATGTTTGCTCTCCTTTTAGCGCTTCCAGCTTCAGTGCTACGTTTATGACTAAAGCCCGCCGATCGAAGTCATGTGGGGAACACACACGCAGTTAGACAGCGTCTTCATGTATTCCGTGGATGCTCGTGCTGACAATAGTACCTGAACGTGCTTATAGCTTCCTAGAAGCAGGACAATGCTATCCGTGTCATGATATCGCGCTAGAACTTGCGTGAAGTAGTAGTCTTGCAGAACAAAGAAGGAATAGAGCGAAGACGCATTCACCGGATTGTCGTCCTTCAATCCGCCGTTCCTGTGCCTTGAACTCCAGTCCAAATGATCGTTGACAGATCGGTGGCGCTTCCTCTAGACTTGGATGAATCGGTGCCACAAAGGCTGCTCTTGACGTAGATGTTGTTCGGACATCATTTGCGTTTTGTACATGTGCGTCATTCTGTCATGCAACACTGTAAAGCAAACCGATTCGAGCTTATTGTGCATTGTTGTGTGCTTAGACTAGCAAAACTTTTGATACTATCAGACGGACGCCAACCAGACAGCTTCATGACATGGCAAAGCAGTGTGGTCTGTATAGAGCAAGATACTTGCGGTGCTGCTTCAGCCCTTGGTCTACGAAGAGGGCGAAGGGAAATCTGTATGAGGCTTTCCATTTCCAAGATCAAAGCAAACAGGTCTCGAACCATCACACAATGCTGTCTTCCCTAGTCATAGTTTCTAGTCCTTTGCCGACGACTCCATGTCTTCCACAAGTCGAGAGCCGTGTTTCTTCGTCAGTCGCTCCGTCAACATTTCCTTGAAATCATTCATGATTGCATTCTCACGCTGTTGTTTCTCTTCAAAATTGATGAGAGCTAGCGCTCGCTTCTCTTCAGCAGTGTAGACTTGGTTCTCCTTCCGAATACGGATAGCATTCATTTGCTTATGGCGACTACCGCTCATTACGTAACCGAGATTCTCCAAATTCTCGATTTCCTCACCATTCCAGCCAACTTCACCACGACGCGGAATGCGCATGTTCTTCTGCACAAACTGAGCAATAGCTGCACCTTCACCAGGAAGTAGTGCTTTGCCATAATTCAGTAACGAAGCAGCCATCTCTTCGGCTACTGCTAAAGGCTTTGGTCCAATTTCCTCGTCGTCGTTTTCATTCTGGCGTGAGCCTTGTACCGCCTCCTTAAACTTGGCTGCTTCCCTCTTGACGTTTTCGTCTAAGTCGTCCATGCTACCGCCACTGTCCACGCGTTCTCTTTTCTCAGAAGCCGTCGAGACATCTGAGTCATCGCTACTGCGACTGTCGCCGCTCTCGCTTTCATTCCCACTGTACGAACTTCGGCGTCTTTTACGGCCCCTTTTGCTATCTTTCCTATGCTTCTTACTCTTCTTTGAGCTTTTCTTCTTGTGAGAACGACGCGAAGACTTGGCTTTTAGCTTTTTTTTCTTACGTCGACGGCGCTCTTCTTCACTGTCTGATCTAGAAGCACTGAATGACTTCGATCTGGATCTAGACACCGACCTGGATGGAGACGGCACCTTTTTCTCCTTCTTCTTGCTCTTCTTGATGGGGCTTGGAATTCCTGCCCAAATGCTAAAATCAATCGCCTCTCGCTCTCTCTTTCTCTTCTCAAAGAAATCGTCAGTCTGGCTGTTATTGTATCTACCGCCTTCTTTGCTCTCGAACTGGCCACCACTAGTAGGTCCGTAGCGACCCATTGGCTCTCGAAGACTTGACGAGCTCGGACGGTCCCGGTGGGAAGAACGAGAGCGTCGTCGAGAGTGACGATAGCTGCTGCGACTGCGATCACGTCTGGACCCTCTACGAGCGCTGCGACTGCGTCGAGGAGATGGACTCCGGTATCGCCGCCGGGGACTTGAGCTGCGTCCCATACTGATGAACCTTTCCCTAGTCTGCTTTGTACACTAATGTGGACGCCGTAGTAGCAGTCGTTGCTTCCTCCTCTCTCTCGGGTTCGCGCACGATGTGTGCGCTCTTTTCAAAGGAGCGAACCTATTACGAAACACGCTGTTTAAAAACACTTTTTTAGCTGCGTTCAAGAAAGCAAAAGTCTATAATAGTGCTACTTCAGGCAAGCTTTGCTTGGATTGCGTCAACGCGCGCAAAGTATTCTTTCGTGATTTTTTCGACGATGGCCTTGCGCAGCTGCTTGACCTCATTATCGCCTCGAATGTCGTCTGTAAACGACAGCACAGCTTCGAATTCGTGCTCAATGCCTTGGGACATGGCAATCGCTTTGGATCTAGTGATCTGCTGGGCCTTGGACGCTGAGTTTTTTGACCCGCTAGTAGCCGGTGAAACTTTCGCTTCTCGCTCATCGTTCTCAAGTCGTTCCAGCTCTGCGTCCACGTCGTATGTGTCCCATTTCGTTTTGAGCTTGTTGCCCAGCGAGTCAAAATGGTAGTCTGTGACAGCATGTTGCACCCAAAAACGTTATCGGCAATTGGCATTTGGAGTTTGTGCTTTATAGCAACTTACAGGAATTTAGCGTGGAAGTAACATCGCATCTGTCCTCCTCTGTCTCCCCAACCTCCTTCTTGGCCTCATGCTCCACCAATTCTTCCACTTGCGTCTCCAAATGCATCAGTCGTACTGCTACTTCTGTTGCAATTAGCTCCACTTTCTGCAGCAATTTGATAGCCCTGCGACGCTCCTTGATCTCACTGAATCCGCACCACACAGAGCTGTTAGCAGCTAAAACAATGGAATTGCAGCGATTTTCGACTACCACCTCACAAGTGCAATACAGGATACGCACATGTGTCGCTGATATATAAGCGGCACGGCCACTAGTGCGGCTACCGTCGCCATTACTTCCCACACTCGATTCGACATGCCAAAAATTATCATAGGGAGCAGTGACAATGTCACCTCCTGGGTGGATTTTTCCTATCCTCACGTTTTATTTGTATCTCTAAGCGCCTGAGTCCCTAACACTTCGACTATGATTGGTGGATGGTTAGCCTGTCGCGTGGCGAGCCCAAAGGGACATCCACTTTTCCATTTGCACCGAGAACATCCGCGGCCCAAGGCAAACTACGATGGTGATGGAGCTCCAAACATAGTCTGAGCGCAAGCCAGAGAGACAGAAGTCTGCTGGCATCATCCTGGAAAACGCTTTCAAGCAGGGCAAAGGCTATTCCTCCATCCCGTGTCACCTGAACACCATTTACCGTGACTCTCTTCTTCAACACGAGTTCTAACGCAGCGCTCATGCGCTGAAACAGATCCATATGGAGGCCTGACGTTTGGTCAATCTTCACACATTTCGATGCCTGGAGAACAGTCTACCTCTCCCCGGTTACACCGACAAGACCTTCTTTGACCACTGGACGTGGCGTCAACTCCTCAGATGCATCTCATTGCAGAGAAGAATTCCGCTTTGTGGGAAAGTATCCGTGTGTATCAGTTACAGAGAGAACGACACGGACTCGTTGAAGTCTGTAATCTCACTGGACACTCTCAGCTTAAAAGCGAACTTCGTGAGCAGATGGCGGTCAACGCTGGCGTGATGATTCGCGAGCACTTGAAGAAACGCCTTCGACTCTACGTACAGATCATATCTGGAAAGCTGGGTAGCAAACTCATCAAGAAGCAAGCGAAAGAAAACCTCGTGAATGCGATCATAGACGCGTTGAAGTGTACCAACGAGACAGATGTGACAGTAGCGCTGCAGATGCGCGACATTATAACACCAGACGGCATCGACTGGAGCGCGCAGCGGACTCCGTTGGCAGACCCCATTCAAGAGAATGGTCTGACACTCTACGTTCCACTCTTGTGGAAGTTCCAGAGCGCGGCCGAGAAGAGGACAAAGCAGGTGCCAAATGAGAAGAGAATCCGTGCGTTCTTGCTGTTTCTTGTGTCCACGACTTACACGAGAGCGCACATCAAGCTGAATGCGACTACTCTGCATGGGTTT
>NQFO01000451.1:0-18401 GCA_003991265.1 Pseudoperonospora humuli
TGGCAGGACAGTGCTGGCGAACCCGAACACCAGGACCCTAAGGTCTTAACTTTTGTCTCTGCAGGGGATCGAACCCGTAACCTCAGAGATAGGCACTGCCATATCGTAACTACCTGAGCTACAGTAGTATTGGAACAGAGGCCCGAGGTGTCTGCAGGGAGAATTCACGTTCAGACGATGAGGTGTGCTCCGACGTTCTAGGACCGAACACACTAGTATCAAAATCCGGCTTATCCTGAAACCCAGTAAAAGGGAGCGATGTAATGCAAGTTGGTATATATTGCATATGAGTAGTTGTGATTGATATCGTGACAGCTTGGCCGAGTGGTTAAGGCGATGGACTTGAAATCCATTGGGGTAACCCGCGTGAGTTCAAACCTCACAGCTGTCGTTTATTCACTCACTTTTTTATTTCAAATGAACCACAAGTCTCACATAGAAATGCCGCCACTCCCAAATATTCTTGCATACTGCTCACAATATACGCTTGACATGGCTAAATGTCTATCCACCACCAGTATCTGCACCTTCTGCAGCGCTCTTCGCCCTCTTCACTTTATACTCGTACTTGGTAGAGCTTCATGCCTTGATAATTCCATGCAATCAGAGCTTTATAATAAACTTGTTTTTCAAGAGCATATAATGTCAAATTCACTTAACTTTCAGCGAAATAACACGTTAGCACCTCGATTCTGCAACAACGTCATTTCCCTGATTTCATTCCCATTTTCAAGAAAATGACGAGTGTGGCGGGTTATGGCAACAATGCATTTCGTCCACACACACTCCATCACGACTTTCTGTAGCAGTTCAAGAAGCATCTGTGGTTGCACAGGCATATCTTCGACGCGTTGAAGCTTAATGACGTGCAAGACATTTCGAAAACGATGATGACGAAATCGAGCCTTGTGTCGTTTGCACTGGAGCTTTCGTGGATGCATTCATTGAGTATATCGGCGACAGTGAAGGACTGAGCATTGCACTTGGTCTCTTTACCTCAGCAATGGCAGTATATTCACTGCCAGCATCACCGCATGAAAGCACTGGAATCTCTCAAGTTTGAGTTCATGACTACAGCTGGCAATGGACGTGACATTGCGTAGTGTAGCTCGATGACAGCCAGTAGAGATGAGCCTCACACACAAGGATGCTGATGCGACATTCGGGCCAACACGATCTATGCCAAAACAAACGCTGCCACCTGCGCCTCGTACTGGTGCTGATTGGGTGACACTGGTAGAGGAGCTATGATTTGGAGACATTTACTGCAATTTAAGCACGGCAACACTTGCGGCAAACGCAAACAATGCAGCAACTGAAGTTGCCTTATGGGTAGTGCAATTTTCATTTGCTTAAGGTTTAATGACAAAGGCATGTTTAGAGAATATATGATTAGAAAGATCGCTACTTCTTTACGACACAAATGTTAATTGATGACTCAAATAAAGCATTAGCAAAACCACAGCTACCAATGCTCCACTCCTGAAAAGTTTGCAGTACTATTCTGTTGTAATCGCTGACGTTGTTGATACGGTTGCTGGTCAACAGGGAACAAAGGTATTGCTGCAGCTGTATGGTTGTGAATTCGGTGGTCATGTTTGTGGCTGTGTACGCCAAAAGGTTTTGGTGCGCGTTTCGGTGAAAAGACATAGCGAGAGTCATCGCTGGCTGGGTTTTCGTAAGTACTCATCGTTGTGGTCTCAGGCCGTGGATGCTGGTGGTGCAATGGGAATGCAGAAGGCGCATTGACTAAAGGCTCAGTCCCGTGGCTATGCCCTTTGCCATGGCTGTGACAATGGCCGTGACTATGAACCGCACTGCACTCGTTCGTAGCAGCAGGTCGCTCAATTCCAACACCTTCCGAGTTCATCGGGTCAAGCACCTGGGGCTTTGAAATCTGCACTGACAGGAACTTGTCGAGTCGTGCATTACGTCGAAAGATATCTTGGGTGTGCTGGAGCACACGTTGCTCGTCAGCTGAAGATGCTACTTCGAGATGCAACGTGGCCACGCTCATGTCGCCCGCATGATGCCAAATATTCCACTGAGCTATACGCTCAACGCCTGGCACCCTCGTTTGCACATCATGCAAAGCCGCATTGACGCTTCTTTCCAGTTCCTTGGGCGCGCCTTGCAGCAATTGATGAGCGGTGTCACGCAGTAAAGGCAATGTGCTACCCAAAATCAACAAAGAGATCAGCGCTGAGGACGCCGAGTCAGCTACGTGCCACTCGTATAATTGGATCAGCAAGGACGAAATAATCACACCCACACTGCCCAGCGTGTCAGCTAATACATGAAGGTAAACGCCATACATATTGCTGTTCCCACCATGGTGATCACCTTCAGAGGCATCTTCGCCGTGGGTTTGGTGGTGGCTGTTGCCGTGGCTGTGCCCATGACTGTGCCCATGGCCACTGCCACAGCTTCCTGAATCTCCACCGTGGCTGTGACTGTGACCGTGAACGTGATCGTGAAAAAAGAATAGACCGACTAGGTTGACAATGAGTCCAACCGTTGATGTGAGCAGCAAATGGTCCGTAGTGATCTCGGGTGGATCCATGAAGCGTGATGCCGCTTCGGTTAGCAGGCGGAACGACACGACAAGCAGCAACAGTGAGTTCAGAAAGCCCGAGAGGACCTCCACACGACCATACCCGTATGTAAACTTTGCGTCAGGCGGGAACTGGCCGATGTATGATGCCACAAGACCAATCACGAGCGCACCGTTGTCAAATAGCATGTGTCCGGCGTCACCCATAAGCCCGAGTGAATTTGTGAAGAATCCCACACCGAGTTCCACAAACATGAAGGCAACATTGATCGATAAGAACATTAGCATTTGCCGTGAGGCGCGTTGTGACCACAGCACACCAAGGATGTGGCTCGCCCCGGACAGCACGTCACTCTTCGAGCCATAGCTAGAGCTTGACCGATACGTGTCTAGATGCACTTCACTGTCATTGCTACTTCCAAACAATGCCTCGCTACGTCGCCAATGGGCCGCAAACACGTAGAACATGAGACTGCATGCCACCGCACTCATAGCAGCGCGCAGCCATTGCCGCTCCCATATTGCAATAGCTATGGCTAGAATCATCCCTGTCGATGAGCACACAAGCCGAGCTTTTGCTTGATTCGCTGACGACAACAATTTCAGTTTCTTCTCCGTGTAACCAGCCGCATATTGACTCATAGCGGCGGCCGTCAGATACAGCGTCCACGTTGTCGTGTTCATGACACCTCCGTCAGCACTCGCTCGGTCATTAGCAATTTCCTGGGCATGGATAATGCTATCGGGTGTCAGGAACGCTAGTGTAGCAGCAAAACTCATCGCCAATGCAATAGATAGCAGCGTCTGTGGTGATGCATCGTCATCTGTCGTGTCAGTGACAGACAGTTGTAGCCCCAGAGCCGTCCCAAGCAGTATCAGAGTATGCAGTAAAGCTCCGTACTCATCCGTGTCGATACCAGCTACAAGCAGGAAGCCAAGAAGTAGCAGCAATGCGCCATTCTTGTCCCCATTACCAGCGCCACTGTACCAGCGCTTGAGTTGCAGCAGTAACAGGTCCACATGTTGAAGAAGGAAAGCAAAGAGCAGGCCAAAGTGTCGCAGCGCCTGTGTCGTGATGTAGAGTCGCATTAGTCGTCTAGCAGCATCCAAAGTTGCTCGTTGCGGCTCGAACCAGAGACGACGAGCGTGTCTTGAGTTGCGGGAAGTGAAGGCCTGCGACAAGAGCTGAAGCATAAGAAGTAGAGCAAGAGCAGAGAAGTCACGCGTCGTGTGGAGAAGAAGCGAGCGTAGAAGTAGCAGCAAGTAGATCGAAGCGGCAGCCGACGCGGCGCCTCCGCGAGGGCCGCAAGAGCCGCTGTCCGCTAGGTCCATCGTTTGATGGGCAGAAATTGTATGAGAGTTTTCATCATGAAGTTAGCGGGGTGTTGATTGGCTGAAATTGAGACAAATGAAGAGACACATCGCAGAAACTTTCCCAGCCAACAGTCTCTTTCTCGTCCAATCGTTTTCCAGCCCGTCTCCGGACAAGTGCTTCAGTTGCAGCGCCAGTTTCAACGTGTCCTTTCATGGCATTGCGTCTGTTTTAGACTCCGTACGTCTTCCTACTCATTGGCAGGACAATGCGCTCGCATGCGCTTCCAAAAGAACTTGAACTCGAGTAATGGCCGATTTGTGCTGAACTGCAGCAAGAATGTCACGTTGCTATTAGAACGCCACACTCCAAACGCATGGTCTCAAACTGAGAGACATCAAAGACGTGGCGCGTCATTGTCCACGGATTCTCCTCAAATGACATCTGCTGACAGCGATACACCACGGACATTCCAGATGGTGCCCTCGACTTGCTTCTTGATGCGCGCGTGAGAATCGGCCAGCGTTGTTGCGTTGTTCTTGATGTGTGCGCTCGTGTATGTCGTGGATGCAGGAAAGAATGAAAGCGCTTGGACTCCCTTCTTGCTTGACACCTCTTTTCGACTGCGCTCTAAAACTTCTACAGCAGTCAAAAACGTAATGCGCCATACCATTTGGTTGAATATGGTTTGGCTGCAAAATCTACCTGGTATAGAACGTCTTGTATCTGCCGCGCTTTCGTCGCATCCGTCTCGTCGTTACTCGAGCACACTAGCATGAATGTTCTCACAAACCTTCTTCTTCTTATCAGTTATTGAGCCAATCAAATGTGATGTATACGCAGACTCGTAGACGTTCAAGGAGGTGCTCACACTTGCGTTGACTACCATCTGCTCACAAAGTTCTGTTTGAGGTCAGAGTATCCGATAAGATCCGAGGCTTTCGTTGTGTGCTGTACGCCTGATACACGTTGATTGCCATGTTCTTCTGTGCATTGAAACGCGTTTGAATCAGTTTTTGCCACGCCCGAGCAACAGTGAATGAAGAAAATGTAGACGAGAAGATGGACGCCATTCACGAGAGATCAAAGCGTGTGAAGGTTAATGAGATGCCACGCTTCCATCAGCTCAACTTCAACGAGCTACGCAAGTCGCATGATATCTACTACATAGTGCTTGCTCATGCGCTGAAATAGTATCACGACGAGCACTATCTATGTATACTTTATCAAGACAATAATGGCGTTTTATTAGACTAGACAGCCAAAGTCCTCCTTAATCTTCTTGGTCAAACGTGCACATCACGATGGACATTAGCAATACCTAAGAGCTGCAGAGCTCTATAAAAACAAAGAGACTCAACAAGCGAGAGAAGCACTTGGTCTAAATTGGATCTGATGTGATATCGTTCTTGCAAATTGTACAAACTCAATGCAATTCAAGTGAAACGTTTAGCTAGATGCGCTGGCTGTTCGTTCCTGTCGTTTGTGCTTGCCTTTCCTCGATCCTTAAGCCGTTTTTCACCGCTGAGATGAAAGCGACGGCCGAAACTCCTCAAGAGCTCTTCCCTCACTAGTAGTCCCAGGATGAGACCATGATATTGCATCTAGCTGCACATTTCTCCTTTTGAAACGAAAAGCTCACGTCTTTTTTGCTTACCAAGACTTCTCGACGAACGCTATCTCAAGATGCTCCCTGTCAAGTACCTAGTGGCATTTGTCGCTCTTTGCGTCTCCCACACGTGCGTAGTGAATGGCGAAAGCTACAGCCCTTCGGACTACTCGAGCTCAACCGAATCTCAGGCTCAGGAACAGTTAATACTTACACCCACGGTAGCTGAGACGGAAACATTTGCACCCGTGAATGAGATGCCCACTACCACTCCTCCACTCGAAGAATCCGATGTAGACGTGTCTGCTTCAACTGAGACACCGTGTCCTCAATTACCGACTTCAAAACCCGAGACTGAGGCTCCTACGACTGAGACTACAGTACAGGAAAACGAAGAGTACGTCCCAGAAACCCCGTGCCCGACGACCACCTTAGTACCCGAAACGGATGCTCCTCAAACCGAGGAAACGACACCTGCACCAACCACCCCGTGCCCGACGATCACCTTAGTACCCGAAACGGATACTCCTCAAACCGAGGAAACGACACCTGCACCATCGACACCTGCACCAACAACCCCGTGCCCGACGACCACCTTAGTACCCGAAACGGATGCTCCTCAAACCGAGGAAACAACACCTGCACCAACGACCCCGTGCCCGACGATCACCTTAGTACCCGAAACAGAGGCGCCTCAAACCGAGGAAACGACACCTGTACCATCGACACCTGCACCAACGACCCCGTGCCCAACGATCACTTTAGTGCCTGAAACGGATGCTCCTGAAACCGAGGAAACAACACCTGCACCAACGATCCCGTGCCCAACGTTCACGTTAGTACCCGAAACAGAGGCTCCTCAAACCGAGGAAACGACACCTGCACCAACGATCCCATGCCCGACCTTCACCTTAGTACCTGAAACGGATGCTCCACAAACTCAGGAAACGACTGAAGAATATCCGACTAAAGGCAGCACCAACGAGAAGCAGATGGTGACAGACGAAGCCACTGGAAATGTGAGTACGACGGACGATGTCATCACCACTGATGACTTGGGTGACACATTCTCGGACTCGTTGCCTACAGAGAGCCGCAGTCTCCGATTGAACTGATTCCAAGTTGATTTAGCATTGTTTGTAGGGACTCGCACTTGGTTTTGCATTGTCTTTTACAGCTTAAACGTCTCCAAACAATGCCTTTTACGTGGGAAAGCTTTGCAGCACGCGTTCTTAACCTGCCACAACGCAATAGCCTTCCTTAGTCTTCCTCTCGTCTCGGTTTGTTCAAACATGCGAGTCATGATGACAGACATTGTCATTCTTAGAGCTCTGTAAGCTCACACAAGATCCAGATCGCAGAGATAGAGAGTGAGCAGGAGCGCGGAGAAAGAGTGAAGGTCTGCGCTCTGGAAACTGAGTTGACACACTAAATGTACACAAAATTCAATCTCTACGTATTAGTACTCGATTGTATTTGAGAAAGAAGCGATGAATCTGCTACAGGGCAAGAGCAATCAGTATCTCCGCGAGGCCATCCTTGAGGGAAGTGTAGAGAAGGCACGACGCTATCTGACACTGAAGATTGGCAAGGCGGATGTGGCGGCACTCACCGAGAGCGGAGGCTTCTCTATGCTGCATTGCGCCTGCCTCGTGGGTAACACGCAGATCGCGATGATGCTGCTGCAATATGGGGCTGACGTGCTCGCCCTCACTGACGTATGACGAACATGACTGCTACTACTTACTCACTTATGATGCTGCTATTGCAGTACTCTAACACTGCTACTGTCGCCTAGGATGGCTACACGGCACTGGATCTGGCCATTTGGAGAGGCCACTTGCAGATCATCGAACTACTGCGGTCGCAAGGCTGCGTGGCGCCCATGAAAGGTCTGATGTGTGGGTCATAGTAAGATGATAATGTTGAAGTATAGCAGTACTCACACGTTTGGCTCTGACCTTACTGCAGAGCCTGAGAGTCTCAATGGCAAAGTGATTTCGCACTTGGGCCGTAAAGCTACCGTGGTCTTCTTTGAGCCCTCAACAAGCATCCGCACGAGCAGTTTACGAGGGCTTTACTACGAGGATAAAGGAGAAGCTAGGCTAGTAAACCTTTGGGCGGGCACAGACTACAAGATCGTCGGCTCAAACCCGTACTACGAAGAGCTCCGCAAGTTCGACTACCAGTACGCCGAGATTCCCGTGACGCTACCTGAGGAGTACGATGCTATGCTACAGGGTGCACTTCAAGGAGCAGCTTTCTTTGACAACGACAGCGACAGCGAGAGTGACAATGAAATTGAAGAGATTGTGGAAGTCCGAGTGCCCCCTGGACCGTTGGGTGTGCTACTGGATAGTGGAATCCAAGAATGTGCTGTTGTCCATGGGTTCACAAACCTTCCAACTGGCGAGAAAGGACCGATTGAGTTGCACGGCGACGTGTACCCGGGCATGTACATCATGAGCATCAATGAAACTAACGCATCGTTGATGTCTCTGCAGCAAGTAACCCAACTGCTAGGCAAATTGGCGCGCAAGGAAAAGCTCATTCGCTTTGCAGTTTTCCGTCCCGGATCGCCGCGCAACCGCAGCATCGACGCTGCCTCCGAAGTCTCTAACCAGCGCTCGTCTATCACGTCAAATGTTTCACTCCCACCTCCTGCGCCGAGACCGACAACCCCAAGCTCGGGCCTTGCGGGCTTTTCCTCGCGCTTTGCAAACCTGGCAGCTTCTGTCATGGACAAGAGGCCGCCAACCCCTCGCACCAGCATCACCTCGTCAGTGGACGCAGGCACTCCTAAGGCAGCTGCGTCTGCCACGGCGCACAATTTGAAAGACAGCCCATATCGATAAAATCTATGTCAGCGTCTGTGAAAACGAGTTAATCAGGCAGATCGTTGATGGATGTCTCTTTCTTTATTAATGCTCTGGACGCAGAACTGTACACGGATAGACTCCTCTTTTCTGGCTAAATAATACGTTGACGAGTGCGTACCTCCAGACAGGTCTAGAGCACCATGTAAAGCGTTCCCTGGAAAACGTCAGGTCCTGGTAAAGTCCAGGAGGCAAGCGCGCAGTTCTGGTTGAAGTAATACTGTTTGCCAGTTGATTGAGAAAGTACTGACTGCCACCCCAATCCCGTGCCGTCGGGGTTCTCCCCAACGTCTTCAAACGTTGAGTCTCCAAGGTAATCCACGAAGCTACCGTCGCCCATGGCTAGTGTCAAATCGAACAAACTTGTACGAGGAGTGCTCTGCTTCAAATACTGCTGGGCGCGTCGAGCCACGGGTGCAGCATTTCGGTCCAACAAGCTCACAAAGTTGGCCGCAATTTTGGCGGCACGGTCGGCGTTGGCTTTGGTCTCAAAGCTTGTGAGCGTAGCCATTGCTGACTGCGTGCTGGCTGGAGCCTTCGTCGTCTCCTTCATTTCATTGCGAAGATCACGCAAGTTTGCCGAAATTTGATTCATGCGGTCGAGGTGCACCTGCAGGTCCTCTAGTTTGATTGTCTCCTCTTCTGGCGTTGCAGGAGCCGGAGTTGGACTCGGTGCAACATGAACACCATCAGAGTCCGCTGGATCTTTCTTGCTGGCACTAGCACTTGCCATACTGTCCGTGAGCATGTCAGCAACTCTCGGTGGCGGAGTCGGGAGATCAGTAGACCGTGGCGCTGGCGCTCGTTTTGATTCATGACTCCGTCGTCCACCAGAGCCAACGACTATCCTCTTCGCCATTTTATGCATCACCACCGGTACCTCAATTTCCTTTGTCTCGATGCTAAGTCGAGATATATCTCGCGCATTCCCAGGCTGAACCTCTTCTACAACTAGCTTCTCCAGCTCAATGCTACCCCGCGGGATGAAGCCACTGCTTTCTGCATGAGCCTCTCCAGCGACAAATTCTTCGACGCCTAGGCTTCTTCGCGGTACATTGCCCACAGTTGCAGGCTGAACTTCTTCAATCTCTAGTTCTTCCACCTCTATTTCCATGCTGTGATGAGGAACATAGCAAACATTCTCAGAAGCCATCTCTTCTACATTGAACACTTTCACCTGCATAGGAACCGGAGCACCGCCTCCCAATCTCTTATCAAAAGACCTCGTTTCAACAATTTTCGAGTTCTCATCCACCGTGAGAAAGCTGGCCGAATCCGAATCGCTTGAAGCGGTGTCAAGATTTGCATTTTCTTCTTCCGTGAGAAAGCTGGCCACTTCAACTTTGTGCACCGTTGGTATGTCCACGTCCAGTGTCACAAGTGAAGCCCGTGACAAAGATTGCCGCACAGCGTCCTGCTTGTTACCTTCCGTATTAAGAAAATTCCCAGCATCGTCCCCACTAAATTCCTCCTCAGAGTCGCTGTACTCCGCCAGCTCAGCTACTTCAGCTTCGTAGTTTCTTTCGGTTTGCGTCAATTGCTGAGTAAACGCCTTCTTGTATTTTCCAATACCAAGATCAAGCTCCACACGGGCAAACGCATGAGTGCTGTCTCGAAGCAATTGTGGCTGAAGCTCTTCAACATCTGACCGATTTTCTGCATTCCCGGGTGGCGGAGACGACGTCGACGATTTCGACAAGCGTTCATTCTTGCCCATGGAAGATCCCGGGCGAAATTGGAATACACTGGGCACCTGTTTGCGCACTGCTGGAAATCCATTACTACTGCTTCGACTGCTATCTTCAGCAGAGTCTTGGGAGCTTGTGCCAGCGGTTGAGTCCGAAAGAAAGCTGCGTCGAGCCTCGTCAAAAGGCTTTCCTACGGATACGTGCGAGCGCGTCAAAAACGAGCCGTTAGATGCTAGAGAGCTACGGATGCTGCCATCCGAGCTTAAACTAGAAAGATCACTCTGTCGTGAATATGACGCCCGTCGCGGCAACTCTCGGTTCTGCATGTTGCTGCTGCACTTCATACAAATGCGCGCTTTGCGCTTTCCTCCGGGAGCAGAAAGATCACTTAGTCGCTGGTGCGCTGTCACAAGCTGGAGTACACTGCACTGGCTGCAGATAACGTCTCCACACGCCGCACAATTGTGTTTCTTCCGCACAAGGGAGAAGCTACGCGTGCACACAACACAGCAAACACGGCGACTCAACGGCACCATGTCCCTCGGTCCAGCATATACAAGCATATCAAGACGGCGCTGGTTAATGTGATCTCGTATGCAAGCTGAGCGCATTGCTGCTGTATCCATCATCTTGTGTACAAGCCAAGACGGCAGACGGTCTCCTAGGTCGTTGATCACCATGGTCACAAACTCCAAACTTCCTGGTGCGCGCTCACTCCACGTCTGCAATGTCAGCGTCTTTGCACGTACAAAAAGATGTCTCGTGTCCCGAGGCGGCAGCACATCCAGGTCCACACTCTTGCTAAGGCGGTAGCCGATGCGGCGGCCATCGTCGTCTTCGAACGAATCCACAAGCTCCACATAGACGTAGTCACGGTGCTTAGCGACTGAGGGGGCCAGCGACCGCATGCAGTGCCACTTGACACACACAAAACGCTCTTCGGGCGTGCGTGGCACGAGCGTGTAGAGCACCTGTCCATCCAGAAACTCATTGGGGTTCACCGTGTTCTCGTGGTCAACAAAGTCAGCAGTTGACTCTGTGATCAGCAGGTCGCTGACCTCTCTGAACGTGGCGCTAAGGTTGCATTTTCCTCTCACGGCAGCGTCTAGTAGCGTGTCGTCAGGTCCGCTCCTCGCTCGATGGATGGTCACGCCTTCTTTCGCTCTATTGGGCGTCCAGCGCACACGACTGAAGCCCAGACTGAGGTTATAGGCATCGTCTACAGATTTGTCAATGAAGTTTACGAGCGCTTCAAGTCTCTCCGTCGAGAGCTCAGGAAGAGGCTGCACCATGTCGCTCACCATGGACGACATGCTCCCGTCCCGCAGACTCGAGGGCGACGTGTCCAGCGACGACCGAGCGGACGGGGAGCGGGCCGACAGCGACGAGGACGAGGACACGAGGCGAGACGCAAAGCCACTCGAGTGGAAGGAAAACGAACTTGCCGACGAAGCCAATGACGCCGAGGCCTTTTTAAGTCTTGGCTGGTTCCGATATCTCTGCTGTGGGGGCTGTGGAGACTCGAAGGGATCGTCTTCTTCGTTGTTTTCGTGGTCCACGTAGGGAGCGTGCTGTCCGTCGTCTCTGCTGCTATTGCTCGTGGCGTTTGGGTCTATGAAGGCCTGTCGGCGACGTCGATGTAAGTTGAGCTTGGCCACACTAAGCGCAGCGTTAATCGTTCCCGAGGCGGCTGCACTGAGTGTCGAGACCGCGGAAGAGGTTGAGCCTGCAAAGGAACCCCTCAAGGGAGCGGATGCACCGCGTGGTGACGTGCTAAAGGGCGCAAATTCAGGGCGCGGCATGCCAATGCCGATGATTCTGCACTCGCACTTGGACCTGAAGGCGAGAGAGAGGGAGCTGGGCAATGTACAGGGCTGCGGGTAGGGGCATCAGACTGTCGAAAGCCGGGGCGATACTGAGCGCGAGTCAATAGCAGTTGTCGATTGTTGCAGCCATTTCAGTTGAAATAACATAGATCAGTACACCTTTTCAGGTCAGTTAGCGATGCGCACATTGTAGTGATTCACGATAAAGTCGATGGAAATGGGTTTCAAATCATCGCGACGTTCGCTCCACCTGGCGGATGTGGCTTTCAAACAGAAGGTGACGTCGTGTTTGTATGTTCAGCGTCGGGACACTGAACAGATTCACCGACTTGGCTCACACGTGAGGCACGCGACCATGTTGAATGAGTGCTACATGTACTACTGGAGATGGATTACTAACATATGGCGCTACTGTCTAAATTGACCAGCGACAGCCGCTTCAACCTTCACTCTCTCTACTGGCAATGGACTCTCTACTGACCGAGGCGAGAAACGTCGTGGTGTCGATAGGTGACCGCAGCTATGCGCTCTCTGAGACACTAGGAAGCGAAGAACTCGCTCCAATTTTTGCAGATGCATGGACGGCGTCACGTGTGTGGGAGTCCAGTCGCTTTTTGGCTGAACACCTCGTGCACTTCTCATTAGAGTCGCCTGCAGCCTTCGACGTCAGTGCTGGCCAATCGGTGCTGGAGCTGGGTAGTGGATGTGGTCTTGTGGGACTCGTAGCAGCAGCTCTTGGGGCAGATGTGCTGCTCACGGATCAGCAGGAAGCCTTAGGGCTACTACGGCGCAATGTTACGACCAACGCAGCGTCTGAGAGCGAGTTCGGGCGTCTGCACGTGGCCGAGTTTGTCTGGGGCTCTGATTGGACTCTGCCTCGCAGCAGCTACGACTACATTCTCGTGTCGGACTGTATCAATCCCATTTATGGCCAGGAGAGTTGGAGGAACCTCGCACGCAGTATCGACAGGTTTAGCAATCAGAAGACGGTCACGTACTTGGCACACGAAGCCAGAGGAGAGGACGAAGCTATGACGGACTTCCTTGCCTTTATTGCAAACGACTTGCGGTGTGAGCACATTGACCAGCAGGAAAGGATTAGTCTGTTTAAAATCACAAAGTTGCACGAATAGAGGGCAGCTTGGACCTACAGGACTTTTTAGCTTATGCGTTAGAGTCAACTGGTAACTCTCGATAAAGCTTTAGCCTCAGCACTTGTCTATAACGCGAGTAGCGCACTCGCTAGCAAAAGCTTTGTCTTCAGTTTGGTAATAGGGGCTTGTATTGATCGCCACCGCAAGAAAAGTGGGCAGGAAACGAGACGCGAGCTCTTGCCTCCAGTATGCAGCTCTGACCCGACTCGATCAAGTTTCAACGGCATGTGGTCGACTGGATCACGCGCGACCGGGAAAAGTATCTATTGATGCACGAATTGATTGAAGTCCTAGCAGCAAATTATTGTTCGACACGGAGAGAGCTCTTACTTGACTGCGCTCACTGATTCCATCATGCCGAATCTAGATACTTTGTCCGGACTCGATTGTCTACTTGACCTCTCTGATTCTAAAGCAACAACTCGAGAAACTTGTGTCAATATGAGCAACCGAAGAAAAGAGTGCCGAATGGATTACCCACGAACCGTCTTTGGCTTGAGTCCTTTTGCTGTTGCAGCGGTCTGTGCTGTCTTTGAGCTTCGTTTGATGGTTTTCTGATCACGCAAAAAGTTTGTATCAGTTGGCATTTGAGTTGACTGTCTGCAAAAGCTCCGATGGCACCTTATTTGATGTGGGGCGAGTCCGTCGTGGTACAGGACTTTCCCGGTTTTCTTCCGTCGCGAAGCTAGAAGCGTAACCTGAAGACGAAACGGAAGATTTAGACGAGGCGTTGAAGCAGCCACGTCTAGGAAACAAAGCACGCTGCTCCTCTTCAATCTGTTTTTGTCGGTGTAAGCGTTCCTCAAGCTCTCGAATCCTCTCGCGATAGTGTTGATCAGTCTGCCGTTCAAAGGAGCGCTAGAAGTTATCAAGAGCGACACAAATAAAGAATCTTTGTCAGCAAATGTATCATACAGTACACGAATGAGAGCCCTGTACCTCTTTGAGCTCGTTATGATCCTTGACGATCGGAATGCTATTGCATTTGGCCGCCACTTTTTTGGAAGTACCTGGTGGACGGAACTGTTGACTATCAACGCGACCCAGCACCTCTGAGATTGCTTGACTCCGCTGCAACTTGGTCTGCGTACCACAAGAATCACAAATAGTCGTTGACTTAGCAATGCGAGAATTTGCGGCTGTCATGCCAACGCAAGCACCTCCAAGAGCAAAACAGTGTGCTCCAATATGCGCAAGCGATTCTCGAGCGTAGTCGAGATCTCCGCCATGTGTGCAAACTGAAATTCAAACTCCTTCCTCGCTGCCTGATACTACCAAAACCCCGTGACGCAGCGAGCCAAGACACTTGTATACTCAATGCCTCATCAATGGTCGTCGTACCGTGTCTTCCGTCGTTGCGCCTGTATCTTGATGAAACCTTTCGCCAACGTCTTCTAAAGCAGCGAGCATTCGTTTCCTCTATAAGCAAATAATGACATTCAATCAGCACGATGCACAATGGACCAAGAGGGCACAAACTTACCAAATCGTCCGATCGAGTCTCAAACCAGTCTTCAACTGCTGCGAGTCTATCGGCTATCTTGCCACAACGATCCTCATTAGTTTGCTGGGTTTCAAGTGTGCAAGCTTGTAGAAGTTGTAGTGCACTTTTCAGCGTATTTTGCCTCTCTCGTAAATCTTCCATAGCAGTCGACACCACCTCGCTGTCCTTTTGAGCAGCTGCGACTCTTTCTTTCTTGACATGATCCATCTCAGACTGAAGTGCCACCACAGTTCCGCTTAAGAGATGTTGCGTATCAAAACATTTCCTCACAATGTTCTTCATTTCCGTCTGACCATGATCAAGATCTTGCTGAAGACGATTGAGTCGCTTCTTCCAATCGCCTGCGGTATCCGATGCCTCCGCTCGCCAAGAAGCGTCCACTTGGTGTACGAGCTGCTTTAAATCGCTGCTCTACTGATGCAATCGCACAAGTTCTTTCTATCAGACACTGAAAGTACGTAGAGCTACAAAGCAGTCGTACCAGCTGTGTCACCGTCTTCTCTAGCTGTAAGCTCTTCTCTGACACCGACGAGCGCACAAGTGCCAATTCCTGCATCACATCAAGCATATTTCAGCCAAATGTTCCTTTCACGACTAGATTCAATCCTTCACGCACTTTGTCGAGCTTGGACGTTGCTGCGTTCGTCAAGTCTTGTACTCTGCATTCTGTCGCCCCTTGACGCGAGTGCACATCTTCATTTCGCGTTTCAAGAGCAAACACCTGCGCTCGTAGCTCCTCAATCTCATGTTTTACCTGTTTCTTGACGCTGGCAAGCGCTGCATCGTGTGTCTCGAATAACCGTGGCAAGTACTCTTGACATTGTTGACATTGGTCTTCTAACGTGGTCATTCGAGGCTGCTGCTGTTCCAACTCGGATGAAAACTTTTCCATCCATGCGTCTACCTTGGCTGTGTAGCTGGTGAATTCGCTTTGTGACTGCTGTGCAGCCTGGTCTACGTACTCTTGATTGAGCCGAAAGACTTTGGATAGAGAAGTAACCTTCTGGTCGGTGGTAGTTTGCGTACTCTCCACGTCGGCCAGCCGCTTCTCGAACGTCTGCGTGGTCAAGCATGCGGCTGACACCCGCTCTAGCTGTACTTCAAGGAAGGAAATGTAAGCGCTTCGATCCGTCAGCAGCTTCTTGGCGTTCTTGTCTCCACAATGCTTGAGCATCGCGTTACTGCGCATGTAGTCATCGTAGTAGGACCCAGTGCCTTGTGACATGGTCGAGTGCCGGTAGTTGGAGACGCGTCGGTTCAAAGAGAGCGCCCACCTCTTCAGTCTCAGTGATAACGAAGACAAGTAAAAGATATGGCAGCAGCAGCAGCTCCGAATGAGGTGGAGGAGGTGATTAAACAGCTCAAGAGCAAGTCTGGCTTTTCGTCCTACATCCTCATGAACAACGATGGCATTGTAGTCAAGTACGAGAACCTCGAGTACAAAGAGGCTATTATGCACGCTTACCATGTGCTGAGTCTCTACGGTCGCACCAAGAAACACCTGCAAAAGCTCTTTCCAGACCCGAATGACAGCGAGATCGAGTGGCTGCGACTGCGGACGAAGATGCACGAGATGATCATCGCTCAGCATTTGAGGTTCACATTAGTAGTGCTGCAGGAAGCGGAGGCGACGGATACGCCTCCAGAACCGATTGGACGTGGTGTGGTTGAAGAGGTGGCTAACGGAGCGAAGGACGAGGAGAAACCAGTGGCTTCTTGAGCGCGGAAAGAGTGATGGTCGCCTTAGTTGAAGTTGCAGTGTCAAACATACTCAGTCGCTACTTTCTCGTACTTATCTACGCTTGTTCTACATACGTCTATTCGTTTCTTCTTTAAGGTCTTTGCGTTGCCTGTGCCCCTCATAGCCTCACTACGCTGCGTATGACTGATCTTCAGAGCAAAGTGAAAGTCTGCATGCTCGTCTGCAGGCTCCAACACAAGGCACTTGCACTCGTCACAAAAATGTTCCGTAGTTGACGAAGCAGTTTCCGTGTGGACATGTGTCCAACTTGCCTCGGTGTTACTGGTCGGATGTGTTACAGACGTCGTCTGGATCTCTCTTCCATCGTTGCTGCTGCTACTTGGTAAACCGAAAAAGGCCGAAATCTTCCGTTTGCTGCTCTTTCGCGGCGGCGATTCGTCTTTGCCTCGTTTTGTAGCCAACTGCGTCTTGTCATTCTCCACACGCTGCGCGACCACATCTGTAGACGGCGTTTGCTTTACATTTCGCGTGAAGAAACTCGAGATGGTGGTCACGTCCTGTGAGTTCAGGTTGTAGACGATATATGCAAGCGTGGCTCTTCTCCGATCGTGGAATTCGTCTCCATAGATGAGCTTAGGATGATCAAGCTCAGTTTGCAGTAGTAGAGAACACGCAAGGGTGTGGATTGCAGTCGATCCCGGACGCTGTGTAAATTTGTGTCCTTGACAAAAATACGACATACAGTTGCGCTAAAGATTTGTAAGATTTGGACCCTGAGCTCCCTTAGGCTCATCGATGAGAGTGCTTTGGTCAGTTCGCAAGAGGGAACTCGATGTGGTAAATTGACGTCAATCAACGCATTCGCATGTGTCCATCACCACCTCTTGGTGTCAAAGCATTAGGTCAAATCCAGGAAGAGCACAATGTCTGGATGTCATGTCTGAAGTAGTGACCAGGAGCATCTCCCTCAACTGTGCAACCTCAAACTTTTTGGAAAATAGTCAACAAATTTGCCGCAACAGTGGACGTCAACAGTCAAATGTTCGCTCAGGATTTGCTTCTGAATCCATACGCGATGTCAAGAGCTGGTCGTTTGATGATAGGAGGAGCTGGCGCTGTGCGTCATGCGAGCACTGCTATCGACGCTCGATTGAGTGTATAATGGAACATGCTACGTGGACAAGGCAGTGTGCTCCCAAAGAAAGCTGCATGTGCGTTTACTCCTTTATTTGCACCGTCAGACGCATATCAAGTACAAGAATATCCACGGATATTCGGACAAGTGGGAGGTCTTGGAAGAGACTCAAGACACGACGACGTCCCTCGCTGTTTGAAAGCGGTACTGAAGAATTGAGGCAAGTATTGCAGAAGCTGGCGGCGATGATGGAGCTGTATACTCAGATTGAGCGTAAGACGTAGAGAAAACGTCTGCTGGCACAATCATGGCGAATGCTTTCAAGAAGGACAGAGACCATCGTAGCGTCACGGATGAGCTCAATACGATCGGTTGCGATCCTCTTCCCCAAGACGAGATCTAATGCAGTACTACTCATGCGCTCAAACAGATCCAGACGGAGGCGTGGCATCGTTGAATTTCACATGGTTCGATACCTCGAGAGCGACCTTCCTCTTCCCGACTCTACTGATAAAACCTTCTTTGACCAGTGTTGTTTGTGAGCGGCAAAAACTCCTCAGACGCGTCTCATTGCGCACAAGAACATGGTGTTGTGGGAACAATCAAGGTGTATCAGTCTCAGAGAGCACAACTCGGACTTGAGGAAGTCTCGGGTCGTACTGGATACTCTGACCTCAAACAAGAACTTTGTAAGCAGATGGTAGTCAACGCAAGTGTGATGATTTGCAAGCACTTCCTTGGACGCCTACGAGTTTGCGTACACATCACATTCGAAGGGTTCAATACTGATAAGAAGAAGAAGGTTCGTGAGAGCAATCATGCTAGCGTTCTCGAGTAACGACGAGACGGATGTGACGAAAGCGCTGCAGATGCAAGACGTTCTACACCAGATGGCAATAAGTGGATTTTGTAGCCAAACCATATTCAACCAAATGGTATGGCGCATTACGTTTGACTGCTGTGGAAGTTTTAGAGAGCAGTCGAAAAGAGGTGTCAAGCAAGAAGGAAGTCCAAGCGCTTTCATTGTTTCCTGCATCCACG